>JAJHJA010001196.1:0-49170 GCA_021202915.1 Heliconius himera | reverse complement strand
TAATGTGGAGTTGAGAAATAAAGTGAGTAATGCAATTGATTTGTAAATAAAATTAATTTGCTATGTTGAATTACGCCACTCGACATGCAATGCCTCCAGAATTCGGTGAAAAGTGCAGAAAACAAGGATTTCAATGGGAATATAGCGTCTTGACACTAGGTTCCCAAAATGCCTCTGCCTACATTTTGTTGTGTGTATTATATTTTTAAATGTTGTTAGTATAATATGTTTGCTCTAAGTTGTTAAAACAAAATTGGATAATTCTAGTTTAAATAGACTTGAAAAAACTTGAAAAGACTTGAAAAGTCAAAGTTAAGTGTATTAAAATATATCAAAATAGCTTTAAAAACGATTTTATTACTTTTAAAACAAAATTGGACATAATTAATTATTGGTCAAATCATACTAATATCTTGACAAACCAATGATATTTTATATTAAAAAATAAAAAGAAGTAATGTAAATTATAACTTTAAAACAATATAATCTTATTAACATTTTTAATGATAGACTATTTTATTTTTCAGAAAGACCAATCAGTCGGTGTTTATTACGACTACGTTGGTTTATTTCTAATAACATATTCGTATTTAACGGCTTTCATAATGGATTTGGTTGTTTCTTTACTGGGATTTGCGAGTGTTGTCTATTATCTGTGGCTATATGGATTTCGTAAGTTGACAAAAAAAAACATTTTTCGAGAGTTTATTTTAAAAAAATTAATATACACGACATTATTAAGATTCAGTTGAGATTTTAAAACAAGGATAGTGATTTGTAATCCTACTTTAAGAACTTTCAATTTCATTGAGAATTCCGGAGGCATTTCATAGTGAGTGGCGGAACTCAACACCGCTTTGCCTTGACACCAGAGCGAAAGAACGAAAATATAAATTTAAATAAATATTTAATTTTCTCGAGTGGGGATCGAACCCTCAACCAGTCACATTTGCAGTCACACACTTATGCTGCTGCGCCGCGACTGGCCTTTTAAATTACACTAAATTACACACTAAATATTTTTCTGTAACGCAATCAGGCCCAAACCGCTGATCCGATTGTGATAAAATTTCATATAGAGATACTTGAGGGGGAGGGTCTTGAGAAGAACATAGGCAATTTTTTTCTCATATTTGTAATATTGTCGATATATATGTTTAAAATACCTTTTTACTTGATATGCAATTTATTGTTCGACATGCTAATTACAAGCGTCGCTAATCAACAAAGAATTTCTATTTTTTTAAGAAAAGGTCGCCCAAAATGGGCTTCTTGAACGCTTACATGGCGTGCGCTGACTGAACCTTATGAGACATATAAACAATGTTCTACAAAAATATTGTCCTTTAAAAAACTTATGCGATGGTATATTTTTATCTCTAGAGGTTGAGCCACAGTAACGATTTTAATATATTTAATTAAAATTTAAATTTATCGGGTTATTCTTAATGTACTTTTCTTTATTAAATTTGGTATTCATCCTTAGCAAAATAAATATAATAACCAAGTTTAGCATTTCAATCTATATTGAAATTATACTTTACTGCACATCATCCTAATAAATACTGTAGGAAATATCACTTACTCAAAATGAGCTAGCCTAAGAGCCGCATGTTTTGTAAGGGCAGAAGACGTTGACGGTTTTGTAAATTTTTGGACAGTCTGCATGTAATGTAAATTTTTATATGGTCATTTGCTGTTTTTTATTAATTGATATTTTTCTTCGGTTTTCTTTGCTTATTCGAATAGTAGATTAGTTAGATTTTCTGAACTCCTTGCTTGCTTGGTTAAGTTTTGTTTTATTCTGGTATTATATTTCGTGGTACTTTTAATTTTAATACTTTTAAATATTTCTTTTGCGTTGATAATATAGCTGGTTTTGTTTTGTTTATTTATTGATATTTTCCGTGTATTACGTTTACTTATTATTTTTAGCTCATTTCAATTAGTAAAGTATTTAATATAAAAAAATTGTATATGTTACGTTTACTTGATGTTAATTTTAAATACTTTACTTAATTTTACTTATTTGTTTATTCATTTCCATTATTCAAGTATTTTTTTCTAATATTAAGAATTTTATTTCCCTTACATATGTCTATTTATTATTCTTTTTCTATTATTTTAATTATTTAGACTTATAATTACATTTTAAACGTTTTTTTAATGTTTTTAGGAAAATCAATAATTCATGAGCTTATATGGTCAGTGGTGGGAAGAATATTTTGTTTAATAACTGAAATAATAACTGTTGCTATTTTTACATATATTATGGTCATGACAACTACACAAATGAGGTTTGTAATTATAAATGATATATTTTTTCCCTTATTACCCGTCTGAGTTGGTTTTAGCGCGTATCTTGTGTGTATGTATGTAATATTTTTTATTATCTTATATCTCCAGAGTCCCTATATGGGTTTACATAATTTAGGTTTCGTTAAATTAATCTTAGCAGGTTTGATTCCCACTCGCGGGATATTTTTTTTTATATTTTCATTTTCTTTTTCTGGCAACAAGACAAAAAGTGGCATTGAGTTCCGCCACTCAACACGCAAGACTTCGAAAATTCAGCGGAAATTGGAAAATGTCTTAACACTAGTCTTAACCCTCTGCCCACCTTTCTGTACGCAGGATACAAGTAAGAAGTAAGAAAATCAGTCTTGACATTATGATAATATTATTTTCCAGATATTTGACTGATAATTGGATGGTTATACCGTTGTATTGGATACCGTCAATATTAGGAGGTATAAGTGCTTCACATATTTTTGATATATGGAGAGTCAAAAAGGTAAATTGTTATTTATCTAATATTGTGGCTTTGGCTATAAGGCGCAAACGCGGCGTTTGTGGTTTCGATATCCACTCGCAGGAATGAAATATTTTATATTTTTCTTTTCTCGCTCTGGTAACGAGGCAAAGCGTGGCGTTGAGCTCCGGCATTTAACATGCAATACCTAAAAGCTGCGGTAGAATAGGGGGAACGGAGTACATAAATAAGTTGGACCATATCTTATTGAAATTGTATTAAATTATATATATAAATATATATATAAATGTAATATATATATATATATATATATATATATATATATATATATATATATATATATATATATATATATATATATATATATATATATATATATATATATATATATTACATTTAAAAAATGTTGAAAATATGTATCATTCTTAACAATAATCTTGTGTAGTGGAAATTTGTTAAAAGTTCCGTACAGAGATGCTAACAACATAAATAAGTATATCCTGCGAAAAGGAATTTCAACGTAGCCCGAAGGAACATATTGCTTAGTAGTCTGAGTTTGCGGGCAGTAAATAAGGGGCGCGGGTTGAAATCTCGCTACGTTCAACTTTTTTTCTTCTGAGTTCTGTTGGATCTTTTTAAAACATTTTGATACTCTTAGTTTAGAATAACACTTTAAAAATATAATAAATAAATAAAATCTTTTTTTTTACAGGTCACACTAAATCGCTCGATACGTTGTATACAAAGTTTAACTGCAACTCGATTTATTTTATCTATTTGTCTTTTATTATTATCTTTTTTCCCTTCTTTAGCGAATGTTCGATACATTTTGACAGTTTTCCTTTTAATAATGAGTTTAAGTACTTTTATTTCAATGACTGTAGTGAGATATTGGAAATTGTCAGGTAACTTTTTGTTTTTTTTAGCTTCACGCTTATTATGCATATTGTAAGATAGCTAGAGAGAACCTGGGAGCTAAGTGTTAAGACACTTCATTCCTATTAAGATACTTCCGTTTCCTAGCGATGAAATGAAAATAATTAAAATATTGACCGAGTAGAAATCGAACTCGCATCTGTCGCGCTTACAATCCGCAACTTCTGCGCCACGATGGTTTCAGGTACGTTTTATCTAATACAAAAAATAATTTAAAAGTTATTGTTATTGGTTTTATTAGCTGAGCTCCGCCACTTGTTTAAATAACCATATATTTGTAAGGAACCGTAAAATAACAGAATTGTATTTGTGTGGAATTTAGAGTTTATAGTTGAGGCCACTTTTATTCTCAGAATTAAAGTGACATAACTCAAAAATATACAAGGTGAAAGCGTCAGTACTAGGGACGTTAGGTTACGGGAGCATATAGAGTAAATTATTTCAAACCCATATCTAAATTTTTAACCGTACTGTAAATGTTAAAATGTTACGAGGGACGTAAACACCTACTACTACATAAATCCTACTAAACGTTGGCGATCTGCCGCTTTTCATTTTCAAAAACATACCTGAACGAGAAAGGGATATCTCCCGTTCTATTGTACGCAACCTTCCTATAATAAACCTAACCAACTAACCTAACCTAATCCAATGTTAAACTTCACCGCCAATGCCTACGATTTGATTTCGTGAATGAGGCGTGTGCTATTATGTCGCTTTAATAGATTTGTTTCTGTGTGCGTCATTCTTAACAAATGGCGTTTTATTTTACAACGATAATTTTATTATTTATTTTGTTTGAAAAAATAACTTTTTCATTTTTGGCAAAAAAAATTTTGTTTTAATTGTATTAGACTTCTATAGAGTAATTTAACTTCTATAGTATTAAAGTAGTAGTAGCAGTGGTACTTTTTGTCACATTTTAGCAAAATCTTAAATTACAGAAATTTGGAGTTAGGTCACTTTCATTCTTAGAAATGCCAAACGTATTTTGTAATTTATTTCTAATTTTTGTAGCGTTTCAACACTTAACACTAGAAATAATATCGACTTTACCTGCAACATTGTTTGGATATTCTCTTTCGTATAGATTTACTTCGTTGCTAATACCCATAATGGGTAGATCAGGAAATGATTTACCAGACTTCGTTATTGCGACGGTCAGTGCGGGTTTGGCACTCCTTGTGTTTTTGTCTTTGGTAAATATATAGTTTTTAACTTATTTTTAAATGTAATATGATATAATACTAGGTTTTTGATGGTTAATCTGAACGTGGATTAATAAATAATTTTCATTTTCTTTCTCCTACAAAACAAACTCCGCCACTCAACAGAGTATGAAATCTCTATATATAATAAGACAGTAAAAATATTTTGTCTGTACATTTAGTAATTTTGACTGAAATGGATAGAGGGACACTTAAAAAGATTAATAGAAAGGAAAAAGATTTTTTTTGAATTTCTTGTCTGTCTGTCTGTCTGTCTGTCTGTCTGTCTGTCTGTCGACATATTGTTGTCCGCATTTTTCTCTGAAACTACTGAACCGATTTACTTGAAAATTTCACCAATTGCTTTGTTTTAACTCAATTTAGGTTCTAAAGTTTGGTTCATCAAAATCGGTTCATTAAAAAAAAAGTTATCGTCATTTGAATGAACTCAAGGCATTAGCTTGCCAGCGAATGTTATATAGAAATCGCGCTGGTATGACCCTGGCTAAAGAATGACGTTCGAAACGTTAATTTAAACTTTATATTTGTTTGTCATTCTATTATAGGGTGTGAGGCCAGTCGTGGCGCAGCGGCACGAGGTGTGACTGCAAAACCGACTGGTTGTGGGTTCGATCCCCACTTGAGGAGATGAAATATTTACTTAAATTTATATTTCCATTTCTTCGCTCTGGTGTCGAGGTTAAGCGCGGCGTTGAGTTCTGCCACTCAACAAGCAATGCCTCCAGAATTCGGCAGAAAGTGGGGAACGGAGTGTCTTAACACTAGGTTCCCTCTGCCTACCCTGCCATGTGCGGGATACAGCGTGAAGCTGATTTATTTATTTTAAGTAAACAAAATTGAATTGTTAGTAGAGATTACCTTCATAAATCATAACAGTGAAGTTTAAATCGTAATTAATTCAACACAGAGATAAAGAACGATTTGATCTTCAAAGAAATATCAAGTAAATACATAGATTTTTTGGTTCGTTCGTTCGTTTGAAATAAATCTATATAAAAATGCCTAAAAACATCTTTTCTACGTGTACTGTGGAATAACTACATATTTACCAATTATTCATTTATCTAATAATATGCAAACAGGAGTTAATATGCAAACATTACAGTTATTTTACAAAGAATATTATGAATCCTTAACCAAATCAATAATTTTACATTTAAGGCTGTTTCTGAAGCAGTACATTAAATTATTAAGTGACGTCAGCACACTTAACAGAGCTTTAAAAAACATAACATAGGTAAAAAGAACGTAATGTTACAAATATATATATATATATATATATATATATATATATATATATATATATATATATAATAAATAATTAGCTTTATGTATATTTTATGAATATTAAATATCGACATTGGTCATATTTTTTAGTTCGAAACAATCAAAAATTCTTACAGAAGTTACGATAATGTCGTAAAAAAATCATAATAGAATATTACAGATTAAAGTAACAAAAAATCATATTAGAAGTCATTATAGTTGTCTTTATATTATATATGTTGTTGTATGTTGTCTTTATATTTGTTTGTCATTCTATTATAGGGTGTGAGGCCAGTCGTGGCGCAGCGGCACGAGGTGTGACTGCAAAACCGACTGGTTGTGGGTTCGATCCCCACTCGAGGAGATGAAATATTTACTTAAATTTATATTTCCATTTCTTCGCTCTGGTGTCAAGGTTAAGCGCGGCGTTGAGTTCTGCCACTCAACACGCAATGCCTCCAGAATTCGGCAGAAAGTGGGGAACGGAGTGTCTTAACACTAGGTTCCCTCTGCCTACTCTGCTGTGTGCGGAATACAGCGTGAAGCTGATTTATTTATTTATTTTATTATAGTTGTCAATCAATTCTGCTTATTAAATAATCATGTATTTTAAGCGGGCGAAGCCGTGGGCGGGCCGCTAGTATATAATATATTTTTTTCTTGTACATTATTAAAAGAAAAACTATATTTTATTTACAAATAGTACCTAAGTAGATGTTTAAATATTTTTTCACACTGTATTATGCACACACTATAGTAGGCAGAGGGAGCCTAGTGTTAAACACTCCGTTCCTCGTTTTCCCAATCCCTCCGGATTCTGGAGACTGCGTGTTGAGTGACGGAAGCCAAAGTCACACTTTGCGTTGAAACCAGAGCGAAGAAATGGAAATACTAAATATTTCATCAACCTGTCGCATTTATAGCCACAATTTGGCCCCATGCGCCGGCATTGCTGGCCTCTCCTTCTCTGTTTAAAGTCTGCAGAGAACGGAATATCTTGACTCTAAGTTTTCTCTACCATCACTGGTATATGGAATAAATCGTAAAAATAAAAAAAAATAACCAAATCTTTTTTCCCACAGTCGGGAATCGAACTCTTATTCAATCGTAAACGACTCTGGTTAATTTTATCAACTGGATTATTAGTTTGTATTGTGTTTATGTTCATTCCGTTAAATCCTTATAGTGGAGAAAGTGTTGTACAGAGACATTATTGGTTTGTAAGTATATTTTTATTTTTTTAATATATTTCAAATTATATTAAAGATATTTAAGGAATTGAAATGAGATATTTAAATTCACTGCGACATCTTTGAAAATCCTTCGCAATAGTTGCTATTTCTCTTATCGTCTTGTTTAATTAGTATTTTTTAAATGTAGATACATGTTTTGACCGCTTACTTCAATAATTATAAGTAATTAAAAGAAAATTTAATATTATTATTTTTTTTCAGCACACACAAGTAACATCGTATAATAAAAATCTAACAAAAACAGAACAAATATCCGGTGTTCTTATTACTAAAGTAGACTTATACTCTGTTAAATATGCTCTCGACGCTATAAAAAACAGTCCCTTATATATAAATGACATTGACAGTGACAAGTCAATGACTACCGTCAAAATATCTGACAGTGATATAAAAATGACTACAGACGATGAATGTGAAGAATTCATTAATTGCAATATGCCTATATATAGATTGAGGTTTTCTAAGTTTATGTGAGTATGCAATCTTTATTATTTTAATATTGTTATTTAGATTTAAAATTTAGCTCTGGTTAATTTTGTTTTTTTTTAGTAATCTCTTTAATATATTTTTTTGTAGTAATCAAACCCGCATTGCATTTATTTCTAAATTGTTCTAAATATCCCTGTATAGTTCTAAAATGATATAGACATTAGGGTCTGATTGTAAGCGTAATCGTTTTAGGTTCAATCCTCACTCAGGGCAATTAAGGGCACCACCACAATGTCTTGAATCTGTCTTCACACTAGATACCCTGTTTGTCGACCCTGCTATATGACTTATTATGTACTCGTTTTTGTATAATTAGTTTCCTCCATATATCCCACCTTGACACATTTTTTTATAACAAAATTATGTAATCATTTTCATTTCCTCGAGTGGGGATGGAACCCACAGCCAGTAGCAAACTTTTGCCCCGGCTCCACGACTGGCCACACTAGACTATGGGGTTGATTCCCACTCGAGGAAATGAAAAATTTTCATTTTTTCGTTCTGCCGTCAAGGCCAATAGCGATACAGCGCGAAGTGATATCTTTTTTGTTATTGTTGAAAACAAGAAAATGTAAAAACTATTTTTATTTATCTTAATATTGATTATGTATTATAATTTTATAGGCAAGGCAGTTTGTTCGTAAAAATGAATCCTCCCGCCACATTTGTACATTCACTCCAATTGGAAAACAGATCATGTGTAGATGATAAATGTGTATTGAATTTCCGTTTAAATGGTAAATATGAATTAGTTGCAATATTAGACAATACATTATATGGCGTTTTTAAGTTTAAACATCTTTTTTTAATTATTTTTATTTAAATTTTAATTCAGTTGTTTTTTTATTTATTTTTTTCATTTGTCAATTGCTTAATTTACAGCACTAAGGTATTGTAATACATATATTTTTTTATTATTGTACGAATTATATTTCTTTTTCTTCTTTTAGTAGAGTTTAGAAAGAAAAGTATGATAGTAGTTTAGTTATATCAATTTAATTCTGATTACAGTTATAAGTGTGATGTGAGTGTGAGTGTGAAAAATGCCATAAAATCTTTGAATCAAAGATATCATAAACATATTGATTCATAATCACAGATGATTAAATCATAGAATCATAGGACCATAGTGTTGTAGAAATCATAGAATCATCAAACCATTATTTCTTAGAGTAAGCTTTTAATTATTAGTTTTCAGCAAAATTAGAAATAGTTTTTTTATGTGTATCACTTTTATTCCAATGTTATATGATAAACTTATTTTATTATTTTTTTATAGGTCCATCACAAAACACAATAACAATACTTCCACGAGCAAACATATCTTTAATAGAATGGTCTTTTAACTCACCATTAAAAGAAACTATGTTGCATAAAGAACGACCTTTATATGTAATAGTTCAAACATTTGGTACATATTCTGAGATATTTGAGCCTTTGGAATTTGTTTTGACGTTCAATGTAAGTTTTTTTAAATTAAGTTTTTATCGTATTTACGTGTGTTTTTTTTTCAGTTTTGTCGAAGTACATCGATAATATTAAATATTTCTTAAAGTTATATTTGTGCCAACAACTATTAATGCCATATGTTTTAAGTTTCTATTGCGCTACAAAATTCATTTTAAATAATTTTAAGTAAAAGTAAAAAGTGTAAGTGGGGAACAGAGTGTCTTAACACTATGTTTCCTCTGCCTACCCTGCTGTGTGCGGGATACAGCGTGAAGCTGATTAAAATGTCTGGATAATCTAAGAAAATGTAACTTATTTTAATTTATTTACAGGCAATATTTAGTGATAAATATTTTTTCTTGTATGTGTACCCCGCACAGAGTAGGGGTAGGCTGAGGAAAACTGGGAACTTGTGTTAAGACATTCCTTTCCTATTAAGATGAGGCATCCGTCGAATTCTGGAGACATTGCCTATTGAGTGGCCGAACTAAAAGCCGCGTTTTGCATCGTTATTCAATATTTCATAAGAAAAAAGAAAGGAGTATATTAAAAATTTCATTTTCTCGACTAGGAATCAAACCCACAGCCTGTGGCGCTTACAGTCGCACGCTTGTGGTCTTGCGTTGCGTCACTCAACACGCAAATCTCGACAATTCGGCGGAAAGTGGGCAACAAGAGTATCTTCATGGGAACAGATTGTCCTAACACCAGGCTGCCTCTGGCTAAGCTGTACTATGTGGGGGATGAAGCGTGAAGTAAAAACAAAAAAAAAATGTATATTTGTATTTATTCTTTTTATAAAATAGGTACCACGTGATCTCCAATCTCATACAATAGTGGATATTTCTCATACTGCAAATAAAATTTATAATCCAGAAGACTTTACAGAAGATTATAGAAAATTACTTAACGTAATGCCGGAATATTTTAATGTCGCAACGTTTTTGTCATTTAGAAATAATTATGAGTTTTAAATAAAAATATTATGAATAAGAATATTTAGTTTTTTTTTCTTTGTATTAAAGTATATTTTTGTACACTTCATATTAAAGGTTTTTTTATAATAGCTTATTGTAAGTACGAATTGTTGTCGAGGCTATAATTTTGCAACGATTGTATTCGATTTCTACTCGGCCAAATCAATTATTTTCATTTCCTCCATCTGGTGACAAGACGCAGTTAATTTCCGCCACTCAACACGCTAAAATCGAAAATAGGGTGGTTGTTGTAGTCGAGAAATTCTCTCTCTCTCTCTCACTTAATTTTCTCCGCCTACCCTGCTATATGCGGGGCACAGTGTAAACTAAAGTCGATTATATTATTTATCGCGAAAAGACTTTATAAACCTTATTTTATATATATCTTACTAAAATGCAAATATGCAGTAATGTACCTGCTTAAAATGGTATGGATATTTATGAAATATATTTTTATTTATAAATACGTATTATACAATAAAATAACTTTTTATACCGTAACCTATACCAAATATGCCTTACTGATGGATGGTACCGTGGGAACTGAGACTCCTTAGAGGAAGTCCTGATACTACTCACTAAAATCCAAGAGGGAGGGTTGCCGCCCTCCCCACTTACACGACATGTCGCGGGATCGTTCGTGCATATCATTACGACTCCTCGTCCTAGTGCGGGCTACCGTCGCCTTTAGGATGCCCTGGGGCATCTGCAACCTCGATGACTTACAATAGGATCGCCATGACTCTTAAATAGAGTTAGAGATGCGTATACTGCTTTATATAATGGCAAACGAAGTGTGAAGCTAAAAAAATGTTATATATGAATAATAAATATTTAAAGAAATTTATGGTTTAGTTATTAGTAACTTAAATATATTTAAAAATATTTAGGAGTTATCATTCTGAAGTAAATGTTATGACTCGAAAATAATGTTTTCCATATTTGTATATAATACAATAACAGTTACAATTTGTAACTGTTAGGAAGAAAATCTAATATTAGGGACATTTTATCAACGTAATAGAATCCAAAACAAAGATTTATATTTTTTATCTGTTTGTCCATTTGTCTGTGCGTTTGTTTACGCTAATTCATCTCAGAATCAGCTTAACCGGGTTACGTAGAGTTTTCACAGTTGTATTTAGGCAAACTTCCCTTAGCATATATTTTTTCTTCAATCAATTAATTTGACAATTTAATGACGTCTGACAAATATTCGCATTGATTTTATTATCTATATTACAATAGACAGTCTGTATGCGAGTCATAAAACATTTTTATTTTTTAGTCTGTGAACAAAATTAGAACGCAAGTATTTTTGTCAACATGTCGGACAAGTTAGTGTTTTTGTTATTTATTTATACAATACTTAATAAACCATATCTTTACCTAAATAATGCAACAATCGATTCTAATAAATATATTTACATTAGTGTAATATAAAGTTTTGTGTGATAATGTTATAAAGTCACAATTTAAGACTACGGAAATTTCCATGCCAGCGTTAAGATCAATATAATTTATTTACAGTGAGGATTTACTCGGCGATGATTTAGGTGATCACAGTCTTGCAGACTATAATTTAGGTAATGAAGAAGAGGAAGAACTCTTGGCTGACGATTACGACAATGGTACTTCACAAAATGTACCAAGTTCTATTGTATCGTATGAATCAGTCGACCCAGTGCCCACGGAGTTTAATCGACAAAACATAGAATATAACCCAGTAAGTAAATAAAGCGATTACAAAAGCTCTATATTAATGGCTTAGTGAAGAAAAGATTTTTGTTATTATTCATTCCCACTATATTACATTATCTAGGAATTAATTATGAAAGTATTATAATTTTATATTTTTCTTCTATAAATGCAGCTCAAAATATTATTAAAATGTAATATTTATATTAAATAAATATATTTTATTTATATGTATTAATTAACTAAAAATAATAAGGGGCGTCATAGCAGTGTCTTACTATTAAAGTGACAGCTGTGAGTTCAATATCCATTTAGGGGAATTAATTGTTTTATTTCTTTTATCTGGTAAGAAAAAGCTCATTATCGAGTTCTTCTTTATAATATGGAAGTGAGTATCCTAACACTTAATTCCCTCAGCTTACCTTATACATATATCGGTACAGAGTTAAGATAAAATAATAAAATTTAAAAGTATTATAATTCTAGCCTCCACAAACCTATGCACAATCAGAAGCAGAATGTGTTGTACCAAACATAACAGTAGAAGTGCCCAATGTTCAAGTAGAACCGTGTAGTTATACATCATTTAGTGAACCATATGAAGAAAGGACTGTACCGCCAGCGATTGTGAGTTTTGTTAATTATTAGTATGTAAATTATGTACATAGAAGTAAATATGTATTTTTTTATTAAAGTAAATAACTATATCAATTTATTTTTCTGATGTTTTTATTCTACATTTTGTTTTTTTACTTTTCTTTATACTGCAATCTGCAGTAAGTATGTCAAGGATTTGGTTGGCCTGTGTAGACATTGCAACTTGTGTCACACTCTTCTTAAAAGTAGAAAATTAAACTGCAGCATGTCTTGGAGAATCTTTGCTTAAGTCGACATTAACATCTTTTTTATATTAGTTTTTTGTATTAGTGAAGTTATTAGAACTATTTCATCTTTAACTGTAGACAATGCTAGATCTTTGTGCAGTTGTTCGTTGGTCAGGAACCGTGGGGTAATAATGATGAATGGAATGAGAAGCTGTTTCTCACAGTTGTTTTCCATAGATCCGAACTGGTTTTAGTATAGCTTTATATAATAGTAATTTATTTTCCAAAGATAGGTGGGATTTGTGACTTATGAGCCAATAGAGTTTTCTTAGTTACAGGCCAAGTTGTTTCCTTTTATTGAATATATATTTCTGCCATGTAAAGCATTTGTCTAAGTGTAAACCCAGGTATCAAACGTGACCTGTTTGAGGATTTTTTTACATTATTGAGTTTGACTAAGGGACATGTCCTTTTTTGAGTGTGAAAGATTTATTTTTGTTTATTTTGATCTTCCATTTCTTAAGACATGCTGTTATATTATCTCGGTCAGATTGCAATATATTTGAAGCTGTTATTGGATTCTGAATTGATAATATTGCAGTTTCATCTATCTATTATTAAATATAAATATTTGGTTTCAGCCTGCTGCACCTATCGAGTCACCACAAATTGTGCCATCTGAACTGACAGTTTCTTTAGGTAATCTTTTTTTTTGTGATTTGTTGTACAATAATAAGTCAAATTGTTATGAATTTATTATATTTTATGTATTTTTATTACTTATATGCTTTATGTAGCTTTATCTTGCTCCTTTTAAGACTTTAAAAAATAAAAAAAAAATTCAAGAACAATAATATATAATAACTTGACTCATAACTTTAATATTTAATGACAGATTAATTGTAATTTGTTAACAAATATTTATACAAACTAATATGACTTGAGAGTGGTGTGTCATACAAATGTACAAGTGACTGTAAATGTGAGTTGTGAGTTCCTAAGTTCCCAAGTTCCCTCTACCCAGCTAAGTTCAGCGGGAAGCTGAAAAAAGACCTTATTTTGTATGGTGTTCTTTGTTATATATAGATGCAGGGGATAATCGTGAACCTGCAATGGAAAGAGGGCCCACCCAACGTGCTCCTTTACCGAGGAATATACCAGATTCATTGGGTAAGGATATCTTCATTAACACAAAATTATTTAAGAAAACCCGACCCAGGACCCAGTCGATTTTACAGTCACACTTTGTGCCCCCCCTAGCGCAGGGGCACAAAGTGTGACTGTAAAATCGACTGGTTGTGAGGAAGTGAAATACATACTTAGATTTATATTTTCATTTCTTTGCTCTGGTGTCAAGAGCAAAGCGCGGCACTGAGTTCCGCCACTCAAGACGCAATGCTTCCAAAACACGGCGGAGAGTGTGTCTTCACACTAGGTACCTTCTGCCTACCCTGCTGTGTGCGGGAAACAGCGTGAAGCTGATTTTATTTTTAAAAACCCGACGTCGAAACTATACTTATAAGCAGAAATTTAAACAAAATATATAATTGTAGAAAATAATATTATAATAATCTCATAGTAAAAAATAAAATAAAATGATAAATAAATTATTAACACTTATATCTATTTACTATTCAATATACGTTATTTTTGGAGTACACTAACTAGCTAAAGATTAAAATGATATATAATATTTATAAATACTTTTTAGAAAACATATAAAACTGAACATATCTGGATTAAAACCCGCGCCCCTTGGAAACCGTATAAGCGCTCGTTCAAATTCCTTGTTATTCTTTTTCTGTCTTTTTTCGTGTTTAAGTTTTAAGTGTTTTACATTTTAACACTGAAAATAAAAAAAATATAAAATATATATTTTTTATATATAATATCTATTTCTTATATATATTTATTTTCTACAGATAAAGTATTTGTTCCTCGTCCGGGATTCAACAGAGGTCGATCTTGGAGGAACCCACAATACAGACAGAATCATCCCTACAGGCGTAATAATTATAGTTTTAGGGTATGTTTTACTTTTTTTATATGTCATATTGTATTTATTAGTCTTAAACGCGACGGTTATGAATTACCACTCAGGGGAGTTAAATATTAATTATTTTCATTTCGTCGCTCTGGTAACAAGGTAAAGCGAGGGGTTGGAGTTTCAGTACTCAGAGTAACACGCAATGCCTCCAAAATTCGGCGGAAAGTGGTGAATAGAAGTGTCTTAATGGGAGCAGAGTGTATTTACATTAGATAGGTTCCCTCTGCCTACCCTACTATCGCATATAGTAAGTACTATAGTTTATAGAACACAGCATGAAGCTAAAACAACCTGTTATAATCCCTAGAAGAAAATAATATGAAGCTTTTAAATGAAACCATCATTGTATAATTTTATTTTATTACAATATTATTTATTTTTTTTACATTTATAATTTTAAAAGTAAACATTTATTTTTATTTTTTAGGGTAACTTCAACCAACGGCCATCCTTCCCTCCCCCACAAATACGTCCCCAAATGAGACCAGATTCACCCCAAATGGGGCCCGAATTGCCCCAGATGAGACCTGAATTACCGCAAATGAGGCCAGAATTACCCCAAATGAGGCCAGAATTACCCCCAGATGAATTTAATCAAAGATTTCCATTTAGAGAAGATTTCAATCCCAATATAAGACCCAATTTTGTTAGACAAATGTACTTTCCAAGACCCTACAATCCCAGATTTCCCCCAAATGAAGTTTTTCCGCAAGTTATAAGGCAGCCTCTGGTATTACCCTTACCTAAAAGGGAGCCAGAGGTAAGAATGTTACCTGTGCTTACCCCTAATTTGCCAAATTTACCCAATTTATCTAATCTACCTAGTGGCCTGGCAGGGAAGAAAGTGTTGATTAATCCACATTTTAAGGGAAACTTTCAACCGCCTGTAGATGGTAAGTTTTACTTTAAATATTTTACTTTTTTTTTTAAATTACAATGAATTAAATATCATTTTTATGTAAACGTAGGTATACCGACGTATATACCTACGAGAATACAAAAATCGCCGCCGATAAGCCCCACATTGGAGAGTAAATTCGGTAATTTAGTTATAATTACATAGCTACAGAAGGTAAAAAGCGCTATGTCTTGATTTTTGAATCTTTTTTTCATAATTATAAAACAAATTATTTAGTTAAATACTATTTTTCGCCAATTATTAATGGGTTATTAAGTTTTTGATTTCGTGATTTGGTCATTGTCTTACTGTAAACACGGTGGTTGTGTGTTCATTCCCCACCTAGGGGAATTATTTTAAATTCCTCTTTCTATTAAGACAAAATGTAACGTTAGGTTCCGTAATACAACATGCAATGTCTCTAATCAGGTGGAAAGTGTAGTATAGCGTCTTTACACTAAATTCTTTCTGTCTATACTGCACGCTAAAGCGTGAAGTTAAAAAAGTAAATATTGTAGAAATACTATATTAGATTATTGAAAATACCGCCATGCACTTGTGACCTTTAATTAAACAGATATTAAATGGAAATGTTGCCTAATCGCAGTCTATTTTAAATGTATTATTGTCACTATTCAATAAATTTGTATATTATTGATTTGAAAAAAAAAATGTAGCTGAGTTTCTTGCGGTTCTTATCGCCGGTTTTGGGGCAGTAACTTTTGTGAACTGGTGGTACATTGTTTCACGTTCAAATAATTTTGCATGCGACCTTCTTAATTCCAATAAAATTATTTGACATTTATTTTTTAAATAATTATAAACATTCTGAAAAAAAATGACTTAGCGCCTTTTTCCTTTATACTTACGATGTAGTTTTTGCACATATACATATAACATATATGTAATATATACATAATATATTGCCTTGCACTAAATACGTCATATAGCACGATTTTATATGTTTCTTTTTAATACTTTTACTTAGATTAGTATAATTTTTTTTACGTTTTAAAAAAAGTATTTATCTTCTTCTTGTGTTTTATTAAAAAGTATTTTTGTAAGTTTAATAACAAATTTATATGTTGTCTCTTCTAGTAGCTAGTAAAGGGTTATTTTCTATACATAAATATTTTCTCCTTTTAAAATGTACTCTTCAAGAATTTTATCAACCTTTTTTTATGTAATTTTGTTAATTGCTGTTGTGAAAAAAAGGAGGCCAGTCGTGGCGCAGCGGCACGAGGTGTGACTGTAAAACCGACTGGTTGTGGGTTCGATCCCCACTCGAGGAGATTAAATATTTACTTAAATTTATAGTTCCATTTCTTCGCTCTGGTGTCGAGGTTAAGCGCGGCGTTGAGTTCTGTCACTCAACACGCAATGCCAAAATTTGGCACAAAGTGGGGAACGGAGTGTCTTAACATTAGGTTCCCTCTGCCTACCCTGCTGTGTGCGGGATACAGCGTGAAACTGATTTGATTTTTTTTTTAATTTCTATCAATTTATACACGTTGTTTGAAAAATATATCTAGATTATTTTCGACTATTCGACCAGATTAGATTAAGTGGATTACTTTATCCATAAAGTAATCCATTTTAATTACTTTATCCAAATATGGTCGAATTTTACTTTTTTTTAAATTATATTATTAATAATTATGTATAGTATAATAGCTGAGTTTTACGGGCATAGAAAATGGAAAATAAATTATCAAAGTTTTTTAAATACTTAGTTATTTATATTACGTTTACATTTAAGTTCTGAGCTTTAGTGAAATAGTTTTTATTTTAACTTCTTATTCTTAAAATCTATGGATATTATAATTTTTTTATTACTAATAAAACGCATGGACATTGGATAGTAGTTTATTAGAGAATGAATATGACTTTGACAGATGGTAAGGAAGTACACATATAGCTAAATGTCGCCACTAGTAATATTTTAATCATTTAGTTACAATTAATAACAATACCACCACTTAACTAAATAATCTAAAATATGTTTATTAAACAATATCAAACAAAACAATGTTATGAGTATATTACTTGTGTAATGCCACCACACCCATCTTATTCATAAAATAATAATGTTTAATTTTAGACAGACTTTTAGTCAATAAATCAGCTGGCATTTCAGAACTCTTTAAATATTCTAATTTAACAAATTTATTACATACTGCTTCCCGTATAAAATGAAATTTTATATCAATATGTTTGCTACGTCTATGATATACAGAATTTTCAGTAAGTTTTAAAGCACTTTGGCTGTCATTATACATCAAAATAGGCATATTATCTGGTCTGTTAGTTAATTCACATAATAAATTCTTTAAGAAAATTGCCTCTTTACTAGCTTCACATACAGCCATGTATTCAGCTTCGGTGCTTGACAAAGCCACCGTCTGTTGCTTTCTACTTTCATGAGATACTAGACAACCTGAATATACAAAACAATATCCTGTATAAGATCTTCTATCTAAATTATCAGATGCCCAATCAGCATCAGCGAAACCAATTAAATCTAATTTATTTTTAACATATTTTAAGCCAAATGACTTTGTACAACTTAAATATTTTAAAACTCTTTTAGCATGTTTCCAATGTGTTTCTGTATTACAGTTATTAAATTGACTTAAATAACTAATACAATATGAGATGTCAGGTCTAGTCAAAACTGACAGGTACATTAAGCTCCCTATTAGTTGTTGATAAGGAAAATTTGAATTTAATTTCTTTTCTTTTTTCAATTTCAAATTAATTTCCATAGGAGTTTCTACATTTTTACATTTTTCCAGGCAAAATTTATACAATAATTTATCAATAAACTTCTCTTGATCAATAGAAATACAATCTTTCTGTATCTTAATAGTCATACCTAGACACTGTCTTAACTGACCTAGATCTTTTAACTTAAATCTTTTGCTTAATTGACCCTTCAAATATTCTACTTCTTTATTACAGTTATAAAATATGAAGAAATCATCAACAAACAAAGCCACTAATGTTTTAACATTTTCAGATAATTTTACAAACAAACAATGTTCATACAATGACTTTTGATACCCCAACTTTTGTAAATAATCATCAACCTGCTTATACCAGGCCCTAGCTGACTGCTTTAACCCATATATGGCCCTTTTTAATTTTAAAACTTTATTCTGAACCATATCACATTTAAAATTCTGAGGTAACTGCATATAAACAGTCTCATCTAAGTGGCCATTTAAAAAAGCTGTAATTACATCTAAATGGCATATATTAAGGTCTAATTTAACACTCAAAGCAAATAACAATTTTAAAGTGGAAAATTTAAGCACTGGTGAAAAAGTTTCTTTATAATCTATGCCTTCACGTTGTGTGAAACCTTTTGCCACTAATCTTGCTCTATATCGCACTGTGTTATTAACATTTAATTTCTTTTTATACACCCACTTGCACTGCACCACCTTAGCATCACTTGGTTTGCTCACTAATTCCCAAGCTTCGTTTTCTTCAAAGGATTTTAGCTCTTCCTCCATGGCACTGCACCACTGCTCTCGTTCAGGTCCACTCATAACCTCCTCATATGTGAAATTGTTCTCATCCAAGCCTTCATCAATTTTACATATATTACCATATCCATACCTGTCTGGTTATCTTTTTTCTCTCTTCCCAATGTCAGCAAACTCTTGTTCTAAGCTTTCAGCTTCATCACACAGAGACTTGCTATCACAGAATTCTTCCGAGCTAGACGAGCTAGTAGTCGCATATGGTATATATGTATCATCCCGTTCAGAGATTAAGCTATCTTTTTCTGGACTCAAAGTGGTATCATTTTCCACTTCTTTATCTTCAATAATAGGTTCAATGTCTTTATTATCTTTTACCACTGCTTGTACTATATCTGAGTTTGTTTCCTCCATAATGAAAACATCTCTACTAGTAGTAATACTCTTTGACCTTGGATTATATAATCTATAGCCCTTGGTATTTTCTGCGTAACCAATCATGATATATACTTCAGATTTTTTATCCCATTTGGTTCTCTTTGCTTTAGGAACATGGACCATTGCACGACTTCCAAATATCCGAACGTGGCTGAGATCTGGTTTTTTATTACTCCATAACTCATATGGTGTTTTTTGTAGACCCGAAGCTAGCGTTCTATTCCGTAAATAGACAGCAGTATTGACTGCTTCTGCCCAAAATCTTTTATCAAGATTCGCTTCAAACAAAAGACATCGAGCTCTCTCCACAACTGTTCTATTTAGTCGTTCACAAAGACCATTTTGTTCTGGTGTATATGGGTTTGTTGTTTGATGAACTATTCCATTTGTCTTTAAATAGTCATCAAATTCCACAGAACAGAACTCCCTACCATTATCTGTTCTTAAAACTTTCAGTTTATTTCCTGTTTGTGTTTCAACAAGAACTTTAAACTCCTTGAAATACTTTAAAGCTTGATTTTTGGCCTTGAGGAAGTAGACAAAAGCCATTCTACTGAAGTCATCAACAAAAAGCAAAAAATATCTTGCTTGGCCCAAAGAGACCTGTTCCATCGGCCCACAAAGGTCCGCATGAACAATTTCAAGCACATTTTCACACCTCTTGCCTTTGTGTGAAAAAGGTAATCTTGCCTGCTTACCTTCACAGCATGTGATGCAGTTAGATTTATCAATTTCTGCTTTATCAATGTACGAAATTCCTTCTACAGCGCCATTCCTCATAGCATTCAGGTCCTTGCTATTAATGTGTCCCAGTCTACGGTGCCATATCTCACTTGTCATTGTTGTAGCTGAGCATGCCGCCAAACTTCCTGACTTTATATTCAACCTGTATACTCCATTCAACAAATTTGCTTTTCCAATCAGTACATTCTGTCTATTGCGTATATAGCAAACTTCTTTTTCAAAATTAACTTTGTTTCCATTTCGAATAAGTTGACTTACCGATAACAAATTGGTTGACAGGTTAGGAACACACAACACATCCTTGACTGTAATGTCGAATTCTGAATTATCAACTATGGTTCTAATCATTGTATTTCCTGAGCATATAACTGGTACTATTTCCTTGTTTGCAACTACTATCTCCTTTACTTTGTGGCCGAGTGTGACATTTTCTAAACAATTCTTATCTGTAATCATATGCGAGCTTGCCCCGGAATCTATATACCAATCAGTTTTTTGAAAAGTACTGTGCATAAATATCGCACTAAAAGCATTTATTTCACTTTTATTTTTATTATTCGGGCATTTATTCATATAATGACCGAGTTGTTTACATTTGTAACAGCGTAACGCTTTGACAGATTTCGAAGACGCCATTTTCTTTTTTTGTGTATCTGCTATGTTGGCTTTCTTGCTACAGTGTTGCCAACCTTTCGACAAAAAAGCGTTTTTTGTTACGTTGGTATCAACTTCCGAACTCATGTCTAATAATTTTGACTTGATAATGTCCGTACTGATAATCATGCCAGAATGTTCTATAGCCATTATCATGGGAGCAAACCTTTCTGTTAGCCCCGCCAATAGCATCGAACCAATCCACTCTTCAGTGATCTGGAAACCGGTACCTTTTAATTTCTGGGCAGTATCCACCATTTGTGTAACGTATGTCCCCATTGATTCGCAATCTTCCAATCGAATAGAAATTAGCTGACGAAGTAAGCTGATGCGACGCGTAAAACCAGAGTCGTCATAAAGACACTTCAAACGTTTCCACACACCTTGAACTGTTTGCTCGTTTTTGATGTGAACATAAATAGATGAATCAATTGTCATGATGAGTTTCGCTTTTGCCTTTTTTTCATCAACGGAAAAGGCATCAGTAGATTCCTGTTTATGGATATCCACACCATCTAACATTAGAAAATTTTCCGCTGCAAACGCCCATTCATCATAATTTTCTCGTCCTTTTAGTTTAGGCACATTCACTATGTAACTTCCAGCCATCTTGCAAAAAATTTACTACGCCACGAGGTAGCCGACAGTCAATCTGGATATAGGTCCACAAAGGAGCGATTTCCACCGCGATTTTATATTTTAATATCAAACGGTACACTGATAGTCCACGAAAAGTAAATATTTACGAAATAAAAACTGCAATTTTATCGCGAATTATGGTCTGGGCCCATAACCTAATAAAACGCATGGACATTGGATAGTAGTTTATTAGAGAATGAATATGACTTTGACAGATGGTAAGGAAGTACACATATAGCTAAATGTCGCCACTAGTAATATTTTAATCATTTAGTTACAATTAATAACAATAATTACAATATTGCATCTTAGATAATGGTTTTTTTAATCTTTATATGTTTATCTATAATTGCAGTATTTCTTTCTTTTTAGGTCCAATTAAAGATATTGACGACGCGGCGGAAAGGTTTATAGCGGAACAAAGGAATGCGTTGGCTCGAGCTGCCACTAGGAAGATACCAAGACGGTCTCCGCAAAGGTATGTAACATTCTGTTTCACGCGTGGTAGTGTCAGTTATATTTATTTTATTATTTTAATCTATTTCTTACGCATTTTTTAAAAATATACTATGCAAATTTCAGTTATGCCAAATTTTGTACTATTTCGTACATACTAAGTTTGTTCGAAACAGTCCAAAGTTTTTCCTTCACGTATTAATATATAGATTAAAAATAAAACATTAAAATAATGTTTAATTACATCAGATACATAGAAAACACAACGATAGAAATTGAAAACGACTTAGTTCGGCCTCCAGTGAGGCGTAAGAGTGATGACGACGACTTACTAAGGAGGCAAGAGGAGTTTATTAATGCTAACAGAGCTGGATTGAGGCGACGGTAAGATATATTATATCTATATAATTTGTGTAGATGCTAAAGTAGAATAAATTACCATTTTGTTTGTAAAACCTAGTGTTAAAAAACCCCGTGTTTTCTACTTTCTAGTCGAATTTTGAGACAACAAATAGAGTGTTGAAACTGACCCCATACTATTAATTCAAAACCATTGCAAATGCAGTCTGATATTTCCACTATTAAAAGTAACCATTTATATATTTTTCTAGTATGAGATCGCCATCACCAGTCCGTAGATCACCTTCACCTCGACGAAGTCCCGAACGAAGACAGAGGCCTTTAGATGAGGTGAGATAATAACCTTTTTAATGACAATTGATTTTGAAGCCTTTACAGTTATGTGGTGTGCCACTGCGCATCGATAGTCTCTATTTTTTTTTAATCAGCCTCCACTGCTGAACGTAGGCCTCCCTCATCGAGCGCCAATTATCCTGGTCTTGGGATACCCTCTATATATCAGTGCTAAAAGAGAGATTTGTTTTTTTCAGCTTCACTCTGCACCCTGTATGTAGCAGGATAGGCCGAGGCTGAATTTTACGAGACATTACGTGTTGAGTGGTGGAACTCAAAGCTTGACGGAGAGCTAGGAATTATTGAAAATACTAATAAATAATAACAATTTTTTCTAGTGGGTATCGAACCCACAACTATCACTTTTACAGTACCGCGCTTGTACCCTTGCGCCGTGACGGCCTCATTCCAGGATTCTCCCTACTTTTATTATTTCTTTACCGAGTGTACAATATATGACATGACATAAGTCGGACATGAGTCGTCCGTCGATCGTACTGTTCTCGCATTTATAGAGCAGTTTCGATTCGTTAATACTATATTTACGCAAGACATTTTTTGTTTCAGGAAAGTGAATACAGACGGCGAGTTCGCGAACAAGAGAATCTAAGGGAAAGAGTACTGCGGGCCAAAGAAGTGAGACGCAGGAAGAACGCAGTGGCATTGCAAAAACATTTGTTGGATAAGTGAGTGTTGTATTTGTTTAATTTAATGCAAAGCCGGTATGCCACCAAATTCAATATCTTATATAGAATTTGCTTGGATATCGGAGTATGGAGTTTTGATACGGAGTAAAAAGGTTTTTTAAAACCCATGTCTTTTGATAAATAATTTTGATTAATTATTAATTTCGTCTAAACATCTGGATGTTGTTTTTTTTATTATATTGTACAGAATATTGACCCTACGTTCACTCTGTCTATTCTGCTATGTGCGGAATAGGGTGAAGATAACAAAAAAGTTTAAAAAAATACATAGTATATACTAATACAATGTATGTATGTTATATTACTTCTAGGGAAAAAGAAAAGGACACAGTTCAAAAACCAGAGACCAAGTTACCAGAGCAAAAAGAAAATAAACCGGCCCATGCTGAGGTTGAGCAGGAGAAACCGGACACTACACGAAAATCACCGGAAACAGAGAAAGTTGATATAAAGCAGAATGTAGAGAGAGATAGGTCACCAGTCAGAGTAGAAAGTGCTGAGGCTAATTCAACTTGCGGTTAGTTTTCTTTAAAATTTTCTTTTTTTTGTTTTTTTTAAGGTTCCGGGCCTTTTAATCCTTTGCACTCGTAAATATGTTCTGTTGTGATTATGCTGTACTCGGATTATTATTTTATCTTTATTACTTATTTGTCTTTTATGTGAGATTTTTTTAAATGTAAGTGTTTGGCTCTTAGTGTAATTAAAATTGTCATTTTTTATTGTTTTAGAAAATAAAATAGAAAAATCTTAAATGTCAAAAAATATGCGATATTATGAGTACAACGTATCATGTCCGAAAGGAACCCTTATAAGATCACTTTCTTGTCCTGTTTGTCTGTCTGTCAAGAGCCTTTATCATAAGAACACTTGGATATAGTCAGGTCTATGGTCCCATAATTTCCTGAAAAAATCATATTTCTGTATTTACTTTACGATATGGCCAATTACATCGCAAAAAACGCGCATTTCGACACTATAAAGGGAATCAAAATTAAAAGGGTACTTCCGGTTGACCTAGAATTATGAAATTTGGCGGTTAGCATCTACAGGTAATACTAGTTCAGGAAAAAAAACGTAAAATTCGAATGCATTTTTATTATGCAACTTGTCGATTGAATATTACATTAAAGATTAGAATCCTTGACAAAACATTCATACAACTTTATTATTACATAAGATTGATTATTATTGTTATTAATTGTAACTAAATGATTAAAATATTACTAGTGGCGACATTTAGCTATATGTGTACTTCCTTACCATCTGTCAAAGTCATATTCATTCTCTAATAAACTACTATCCAATGTCCATGCGTTTTATTAGGTTATGGGCCCAGACCATAATTCGCGATAAAATTGCAGTTTATATTTCGTAAATATTTACTTTTCGTGGACTATCAGTGTACCGTTTGATATTAAAATATAAAATCGCGGTGGAAATCGCTCCTTTGTGGACCTATATCCAGATTGACTGTCGGCTACCTCGTGGCGTAGTAAATTTTTTGCAAGATGGCTGGAAGTTACATAGTGAATGTGCCTAAACTAAAAGGACGAGAAAATTATGATGAATGGGCGTTTGCAGCGGAAAATTTTCTAATGTTAGATGGTGTGGATATCCATAAACAGGAATCTACTGATGCCTTTTCCGTTGATGAAAAAAAGGCAAAAGCGAAACTCATCATGACAATTGATTCATCTATTTATGTTCACATCAAAAACGAGCAAACAGTTCAAGGTGTGTGGAAACGTTTGAAGTGTCTTTATGACGACTCTGGTTTTACGCGTCGCATCAGCTTACTTCGTCAGCTAATTTCTATTCGATTGGAAGATTGCGAATCAATGGGGACATACGTTACACAAATGGTGGATACTGCCCAGAAATTAAAAGGTACCGGTTTCCAGATCACTGAAGAGTGGATTGGTTCGATGCTATTGGCGGGGCTAACAGAAAGGTTTGCTCCCATGATAATGGCTATAGAACATTCTGGCATGATTATCAGTACGGACATTATCAAGTCAAAATTATTAGACATGAGTTCGGAAGTTGATACCAACGTAACAAAAAACGCTTTTTTGTCGAAAGGTTGGCAACACTGTAGCAAGAAAGCCAACATAGCAGATACACAAAAAAAGAAAATGGCGTCTTCGAAATCTGTCAAAGCGTTACGCTGTTACAAATGTAAACAACTCGGTCATTATATGAATAAATGCCCGAATAATAAAAATAAAAGTGAAATAAATGCTTTTAGTGCGATATTTATGCACAGTACTTTTCAAAAAACTGATTGGTATATAGATTCCGGGGCAAGCTCGCATATGATTACAGATAAGAATTGTTTAGAAAATGTCACACTCGGCCACAAAGTAAAGGAGATAGTAGTTGCAAACAAGGAAATAGTACCAGTTATATGCTCAGGAAATACAATGATTAGAACCATAGTTGATAATTCAGAATTCGACATTACAGTCAAGGATGTGTTGTGTGTTCCTAACCTGTCAACCAATTTGTTATCGGTAAGTCAACTTATTCGAAATGGAAACAAAGTTAATTTTGAAAAAGAAGTTTGCTATATACGCAATAGACAGAATGTACTGATTGGAAAAGCAAATTTGTTGAATGGAGTATATAGGTTGAATATAAAGTCAGGAAGTTTGGCGGCATGCTCAGCTACAACAATGACAAGTGAGATATGGCACCGTAGACTGGGACACATTAATAGCAAGGACCTGAATGCTATGAGGAATGGCGCTGTAGAAGGAATTTCGTACATTGATAAAGCAGAAATTGATAAATCTAACTGCATCACATGCTGTGAAGGTAAGCAGGCAAGATTACCTTTTTCACACAAAGGCAAGAGGTGTGAAAATGTGCTTGAAATTGTTCATGCGGACCTTTGTGGGCCGATGGAACAGGTCTCTTTGGGCCAAGCAAGATATTTTTTGCTTTTTGTTGATGACTTCAGTAGAATGGCTTTTGTCTACTTCCTCAAGGCCAAAAATCAAGCTTTAAAGTATTTCAAGGAGTTTAAAGTTCTTGTTGAAACACAAACAGGAAATAAACTGAAAGTTTTAAGAACAGATAATGGTAGGGAGTTCTGTTCTGTGGAATTTGATGACTATTTAAAGACAAATGGAATAGTTCATCAAACAACAAACCCGTATACACCAGAACAAAATGGTCTTTGTGAACGACTAAATAGAACAGTTGTGGAGAGAGCTCGATGTCTTTTGTTTGAAGCGAATCTTGATAAAAGATTTTGGGCAGAAGCAGTCAATACTGCTGTCTATTTACGGAATAGAACGCTAGCTTCGGGTCTACAAAAAACACCATATGAGTTATGGAGTAATAAAAAACCAGATCTCAGCCACGTTCGGATATTTGGAAGTCGTGCAATGGTCCATGTTCCTAAAGCAAAGAGAACCAAATGGGATAAAAAATCTGAAGTATATATCATGATTGGTTACGCAGAAAATACCAAGGGCTATAGATTATATAATCCAAGGTCAAAGAGTATTACTACTAGTAGAGATGTTTTCATTATGGAGGAAACAAACTCAGATATAGTACAAGCAGTGGTAAAAGATAATAAAGACATTGAACCTATTATTGAAGATAAAGAAGTGGAAAATGATACCACTTTGAGTCCAGAAAAAGATAGCTTAATCTCTGAACGGGATGATACATATATACCATATGCGACTACTAGCTCGTCTAGCTCGGAAGAATTCTGTGATAGCAAGTCTCTGTGTGATGAAGCTGAAAGCTTAGAACAAGAGTTTGCTGACATTGGGAAGAGAGAAAAAAGAAAACCAGACAGGTATGGATATGGTAATATATGTAAAATTGATGAAGGCTTGGATGAGAACAATTTCACATATGAGGAGGTTATGAGTGGACCTGAACGAGAGCAGTGGTGCAGTGCCATGGAGGAAGAGCTAAAATCCTTTGAAGAAAACGAAGCTTGGGAATTAGTGAGCAAACCAAGTGATGCTAAGGTGGTGCAGTGCAAGTGGGTGTATAAAAAGAAATTAAATGTTAATAACACAGTGCGATATAGAGCAAGATTAGTGGCAAAAGGTTTCACACAATGTGAAGGCATAGATTATAAAGAAACTTTTTCACCAGTGCTTAAATTTTCCACTTTAAAATTGTTATTTGCTTTGAGTGTTAAATTAGACCTTAATATATGCCATTTAGATGTAATTACAGCTTTTTTAAATGGCCACTTAGATGAGACTGTTTATATGCAGTTACCTCAGAATTTTAAATGTGATATGGTTCAGAATAAAGTTTTAAAATTAAAAAGGGCCATATATGGGTTAAAGCAGTCAGCTAGGGCCTGGTATAAGCAGGTTGATGATTATTTACAAAAGTTGGGGTATCAAAAGTCATTGTATGAACATTGTTTGTTTGTAAAATTATCTGAAAATGTTAAAACATTAGTGGCTTTGTTTGTTGATGATTTCTTCATATTTTATAACTGTAATAAAGAAGTAGAATATTTGAAGGGTCAATTAAGCAAAAGATTTAAGTTAAAAGATCTAGGTCAGTTAAGACAGTGTCTAGGTATGACTATTAAGATACAGAAAGATTGTATTTCTATTGATCAAGAGAAGTTTATTGATAAATTATTGTATAAATTTTGCCTGGAAAAATGTAAAAATGTAGAAACTCCTATGGAAATTAATTTGAAATTGAAAAAAGAAAAGAAATTAAATTCAAATTTTCCTTATCAACAACTAATAGGGAGCTTAATGTACCTGTCAGTTTTGACTAGACCTGACATCTCATATTGTATTAGTTATTTAAGTCAATTTAATAACTGTAATACAGAAACACATTGGAAACATGCTAAAAGAGTTTTAAAATATTTAAGTTGTACAAAGTCATTTGGCTTAAAATATGTTAAAAATAAATTAGATTTAATTGGTTTCGCTGATGCTGATTGGGCATCTGATAATTTAGATAGAAGATCTTATACAGGATATTGTTTTGTATATTCAGGTTGTCTAGTATCTC
Source organism: Heliconius himera (assembly GCA_021202915.1). Classification (NCBI taxonomy): domain Eukaryota; kingdom Metazoa; phylum Arthropoda; class Insecta; order Lepidoptera; family Nymphalidae; genus Heliconius; species Heliconius himera. Next base: position 20,493 of record JAJHJA010001196.1, on the reverse strand, counting down.
ATGAAAGTAGAAAGCAACAGACGGTGGCTTTGTCAAGCACCGAAGCTGAATACATGGCTGTATGTGAAGCTAGTAAAGAGGCAATTTTCTTAAAGAATTTATTATGTGAATTAACTAACAGACCAGATAATATGCCTATTTTGATGTATAATGACAGCCAAAGTGCTTTAAAACTTACTGAAAATTCTGTATATCATAGACGTAGCAAACATATTGATATAAAATTTCATTTTATACGGGAAGCAGTATGTAATAAATTTGTTAAATTAGAATATTTAAAGAGTTCTGAAATGCCAGCTGATTTATTGACTAAAAGTCTGTCTAAAATTAAACATTATTATTTTATGAATAAGATGGGTGTGGTGGCATTACACAAGTAATATACTCATAACATTGTTTTGTTTGATATTGTTTAATAAACATATTTTAGATTATTTAGTTAAGTGGTGGTATTGTTATTAATTGTAACTAAATGATTAAAATATTACTAGTGGCGACATTTAGCTATATGTGTACTTCCTTACCATCTGTCAAAGTCATATTCATTCTCTAATAAACTACTATCCAATGTCCATGCGTTTTATTAATTATCAAAAGATAGTAAATAAATTTTGTTTTATTACTGTCAATATTTAATTTAGTAATTATCACACATTTTTACAGATAATCTGACACCACCACACGAGAACATTCCCAAAACGTCACCCGAACGTAACTTAACGCCGCCGTTGCCGAATGACAAACAAATCGACACTGATGACGATTTAGATCTAATATTAGATGACATTGATGATATATTGTCAGATGACGATGACAGCGGACGGTTTAAAGAGAAAACTAAGAAGTAAGTATTTTTTTATAACTTCATGCTGTATCCCGCTTATAGCGGGGTAGCGGGACAGGGAACCTGGGAACCTATTGTTAAGACACTTCGTTTCCTACGCACCGTCGAATATTCGAGACATTGCATGTTGAGTGGCGGCAACAAAGTAGTTAAATTATAGTAAACGAATTGATCGTGGGTCTGATTTTCACTTATATTTATTCTTAAACTAGGAAGACAAAGCACGGCGTTGAGTTCCGCAATTCTGAATCCAATGTCTATAATACGTGGAACATGGAGAACATTTATTTCTTCAATTGTCGATGCTTCTTTGCTTTTATATATAATTTTTTAAATTATATTTTATTATTCCATTAAACAGAATATTTTAAAAAAAGGTTTGTATGTCAAGAGAATAAAATTATAATTTGATAAAGATATTTCATTACATAACATTACAACAACATATATTTTTATATGTTGTTTTAATGTTAGTTTTTTTGCATAACTATAAATAAACATGATTAAAAAACGTTACTAGGCCTAAAACGTTACTAAACGGTATTAGGCCTAGTGTCGTTATTTTACATAAAATACGAAAAAGTATAATTTTTGTTATATTATTTCAGAGTGGAAGAACCACCGAAGAAACAAATTGATCTTCGTTCAAAATTACCTCCTAAAGTGATTGAACCTAAGAAACCTAAACAGAAAATTGTATTTAATGAGCCCGTTGAAGATAAGAAAAAGAAAGGTAATATATTTTAGCATATTAGCTAACTGTAAACTTAACGATTATGGGTTTGATTCCCAACCCAGACTCCGCAGCGCTTTGCCTCGACACTAGTGCGAAGAAATAGAAATATAAAATTAAATTAAATATTTAATTTCCTCGAGTGGGGATCGAACCAGTCGCGTTTACAGTCACAATTTGTACCGGGCCTGGAAAACTGTTATATTTAGCAAATATTATAATCTGTAATTCAATCATTCCTTTCACGACATCTAGCTTATTATTATTAAAGGATTCCCTCTGGTCTCCTGTCTATGGTCTGTAACGTCTAAGTATGTGTAATAAAAAATCGTCATGGGGCAATTTTACTCAATATTAGTAAATAAATATAGTTTAGAAGTTTCCTCAATTTTTTCTTTTAATAAACTATTCTAATAAAAAATATGTCCAATATTGGGCGGTGCGTGTGAAATGGACTGTCTTAACACTGGGTAAAGTACGATGGTAGTGGGTTCGATATTATGGAAAATCAATTATTTTCATTACCCACTCCATTAAGATAAAGTAAAGCCTTGATTTTCGCCACTCAATATACAGACAGTGTCTTGAATTTGGACAGACACAATAACAAGACATATTTTCTAGCATGATGCTTTATCCCGCATATAGCAGGGTACCTAGAGGGAACCTAGTGTTTAAATACTCCTTCTCCCACGCACCGCCCGATTTTTGAGATACAATGTCGTTTATGCTCGGAGGAATGATTGTGTTTTATTTTGTCCTTGGTAGACAAAGCGCGTAAGGTTTCACCTCTTAATACACAAATAGCTTGAATTCTATACTCAGATACAAGAATAAGAAATAATATAAATATTTTCTTTTTTGCAGAAAAGTCACCAATCCGCAGAACTGTTTTGGGTGCAAACAAAACAAACACTGATAAAGATAAAACTGATAAGGTAATGATAGTTTATCGATTTAATTTTATAAATTAAAATTAAGCTTTATTTTTAATCAAAAAAATTATATGATATTTCTTATATATTTTAATTGTTACTTCTTAGTAACTTAGGAAAGAATTATATTTTAACGTAACGGAATTTGAATGTGCTTTGGTAGACAAACTGTGATATTGAGCTCCTCCTCTCAAGACGCAGAGGCTTAAATTCGTTTGTTATACAAAGATAAGAAATAATAAATACGATTTTTATTAAAGTGTCACATTTTTCAAGAGGCGTGGATTCAAATCCCGATTCATTCATATTGAACGTATTGAAACGTTGTGTAAAAGATATTAAAGTATATGGTTTTTATATTGTTTGTTTTGCAGACAATTACAAAAGAAGTGTCCAATACAAGTGCGATCAATAAATCGAGACAAAAAATAATTTTTGATGAAAAAGAGGTTAGTTTTTAAAAAATATATGTATTTATTTATTGTTACCATCGTGGGGCAGTGGCACGGGGTTTGACTAAAAAACCCAATGGTCTTGGATTCTCAAACATACGGAAAAATAAATTGTTTTCATTTCCCTACTGCGACAAAGATTATCGTTAAGTTCCATCAACATAGAACGAAATGTTTTGCCACTAGGTTTTCCTTAGATATGAGTCAGTGAAGATAGATGGAATTTACTATATTGGTTCGGTTCCCCACATCCTGCCCTATTTTTGAGATTTTATAGTTATTAAACGTCAATAATTCATTCCCCCGACTGGGAATTGAACCCACAACCGTAACATTGCTGTCAACGGCCTCTATTTAACTTATCAATTGAAATGAAATTAAAGTTAAAAAAAGAATAGAATAAAAATAATCTTTTAAATCTAATTTCAGTCAGAAAAAGAAGAAAAACCTAAAACACAAACAGACGACAAAAAGTTTCCAAACAGAAGAGTTATATTACAACGTAAATCAGAAAAATCTGTGTTCAATAGAATCGAACCGACTACTACCGACCCCTCTAAACCAAACCCCGGCATATTCAATCGAGCAGTACGAACTATTAGAGAAAAATCTAGAATAGTCATAAAAAATGCTAAAATTGAATACGAATATGACTCAGATGATAATAATCAAGAAGAAAGCAACATGGCGGATGTAAAAAATATGGCGGAAGTTAAAAATTTACCTTTCGGTATGACGGATACAAGATTGAAGGCATTAGCTGGACAGGACGTGCAGGTAATAATGGGATGCTATAAATGGGTGATTACCGTAATATCCTTAGTGAACAATTACCGTGCTAATTATTATGCTTAATAATAATTCGGGAATGCTTTTTTTTATATAATAGTGATTGATTACCGTTATATCTTCAATAATAATGAACGATTACCGTGGTTTTTTTTCTAGTAGTGATTAATCGATATCGTTATATACTAAGTAACAAATAATTATCGTTAAATCCTAATAATAATAGGACGCGATTAATTTATATAATATCACTATTGTTACTGTTTCAATCAAATCAATTTTTGATTACTATGATATCTGAAAGAGGTCGTCGTGGCGCAGGGGCACAAGGGTGTGACTGTAATGCGACGGTTGTGGGTTCGATCCCCACTATAAGGAATTAATTATTATTTACTAATATTTTCATTTCTTCGCTCTGGCACCAGTGAAAAAGCCCGGAGTTGAGTTCCGCCACTCAACACTCAATGCCTCGAAAAATTCAGCGAAAAGTGAAGAACGAAGTGTCTTAACATTAGGTTCCCCTGCTGTGTGTGGGTACAGCGAGAAACTGATATGATTACGGTTACATCCCAAATTCCATTTAGAAAAATTTAAGTATAGCTATTATAGCAGTAGAAAAAACATAATAAAGTATCATTTTTAAAGCCAAATAACCAATAAATTGTTAATGCAAAACATTAATCCTTCATATTTTATAAAAATATATATTCATATTTTATAATAAAACATTTCTTCAAAGCTACTTATCAATTTACGATTATTACCTCTTAGATATCTCAAAAACTGACAATTCCTTTTGAATTCTATTCGAGTGTCGATCTACCAGTAACAATAATTATAATTATATATAATCTGTGTCGATATAGATCGAATATGGTTGCCGCAACAAAACGGCAGATTTGTTGTTTGAAGACATTAAAAAAACATATACTTTGTAAACCAATGTAGTTGTTAGTGCGAAAGCAATCTTAGAACCAATATTTCTTTTAGTTTTAGAATATTATTTAAATATAATATTTTAAAGTTGTATCTTAATATAAAATCAAGTGGCAGGGTAAATAGGGGGAGCTTAATGCTAAAATGCTTTGTTTCTCGTACACTGTCGCCTAATTTTTTATACATAGTCATGTTGAGTCGTGTCTTGTTACCAGAGCGAGAAGAGTAAAAATCTATTGACTGGGAATCGAATACACAACCGTCGCGTTTTAAGTCAGGCGTCAATTTGAACCCACTATACTTTATTCATTTTGGCATGAGACAAAATGTAAACTAAGAAATACTATTTCTAAAACTTGTATTGTTGTTACATTTTTATTTCTATTTAATTTAGTCTAGGGCTTCAGGCTTACTTATGTTTTAAAATATGAAAAATTAAATTTTGCAAAAACAAAATAATCATAAAACTTAACAAAAAAACGTACGTAACGACGGAATCACAACAGTACTGTTTTATCAACAGATTTATCGATAGTAAAAATGTCAGGTATAATCAGACCGATGAAACGTCACGTTTTAATGTAAAATCAGCAGTAACTTTAGTAGTTTATTTTTAAAGTATTAAAATGCGTCTCAAGTTTGAGAACAAGTGGGCTTTTGGATGTTTATAATTGTAATTAATTTCATGCAAAATAATACATATGCTAGCAAATTTTAATATTTCAAGTTTTATAAGTTGTAGTTCCCGCTGACGTATAATCATAGAATTTTATTTTTATTAAAAATAAAGGATATATGGTAACCATATTTAAAGCATCTCCGATTTTTTCAAAAATCATCCCAAAAATATTTCTATCTGTGATAATAATAATGTGATATTTACTTATTTATTATATCTTATTGTATTTAAGTGTTTAAGTTAATTTTAAGATAACTGGAATATATTTAAACATTATATTTATTTTTAAAAAAAATTATGAAAAAGTGTGAAAGTAACGGTTTCTAAGTAAACATTAATGAAATAGTCGCTTTTTATTTTATTATTCATTTTGATTTAAAAAAAACTAATTATGTAAAATTTTAGGATTTATTGGTTTACTTTGAAATCGTGTATTATATATTTAAAAAGGTATCGGTTATATATTTAAAAAGATATATAACCGATATTATTTTACAAAAATAATGTCATCCAATACACAGAATATAATGCTAATAATGTGATTTATTTTTATTATCGATAAATAACTTGATTATCCTACAAAGAAATCGATTTTTAATAACTCTTTCGATAAAAACATGCAAATAATGTAATTATATTTACTTTTATTGTCTTAAGTGTTTCGAACCCACAACATCTTGCTGAAGAACTTTAATTTATTAATATTATAGAAAATGACTACTAAAATTTAAATATATGACAAATAAAATTATTATTGAAATGATGATATAAAAAACATTCAAATCATCTAATAAATGGTAAATGTAGATTAAATGTTATATGTATTTAATTTATTTTAATAGATATTTTACAACTTTATTATGTAATGTAATATAAATTTTTAATAGTTATATTTTCATATAGAGATGTGCCACTTTTTTGTGGAAGATCACTTAATATATCATACATTAATGATAATAACAATATGTGATGGAATCTAGTCTCTTTACTAGTTTTAGTTGTATATGCTTAAGAAAAAATATAAATATGTAGTTCAAGTTAGATTATAATAGACAGTATGTAAAAAATATCTTAGTACACTAAAAAGTTTAAGCCGAATAAACATATCCCTACCACCGGCACTCGGAGATAGCTCTAAATTAAAAATTTCTAAATATTTCGTCAAATTGACTTTTGTGGATATATCCCGTTCTGCCACTAAACGCGAAATGCTGCAAAATTCGGCGGAAAGTGGGGAACGGAGTGTCTTAGTACTAGGTTCCCAAATTGCTTACTCCTAAAAAAAAATCCTTTAAATATTCTTGTATAGACAGTAAGCTTTTGCTAACTAAAATTATTTTTAATAACTAAAATTTTTTTGGGAAAATTTTAAAATCTCTGTGGATTATATTATAGATCGTATACTTAAACTCAAATTATTTATTTGCTTTATTTGGACATGAGTCAACATATCTTACATTAAATATTTTAAGCACAATATTTAATAATGATTAATATCAAATAAACAAATCCCAATTTACGTCGCGCAGTAGGGTAAGAACTCAATTCTATTTTATTTATAAAAAGTTATAATATTGCAGGTACTTATTAAATATATATTTTTTACATACTGTTATAAAGTGTTGAAATAAGAAAAGTGTTTTTTTATAATATTTTAAACATATTTTGGGGTTTGTATGGAACTAAATAAGATATAACAAACTTTCTTTGCAAATTTTTTTTATATATATATGTATTTGATATTTATTTATCTGTTTTATTATTTTAAATTTAATAATTCTACTATTTATTTGATATTGTAAAAAGTTTTGGTACTTAAATACAGTATTACACAGCAAAATATTATTTACAAATAAAACTATTAAATTATTCAAATAAAGAGGTTTTTGGTGTTTTTATAGTTAGTAATATATCATCATAGAAATGATTAATATGTATATACAAGATAGATAATGCTTTAAATTAATATTTTCAAATGCTTAAATATGTATGAAATTTTTAACCATCATATGGCTCCATACCTCAACGAACTCATGTATCTTTATTATAATAAATGTAAAATAAATGATAACCATATAAAATACACATTTAAAATGTAAATTACTTGTATGTATAACATTTTTCCTATTTCTAGCTTTTATTATAATATAAAGTATGTATAAATGTACATAGTCTAAGAGCCGGCAGTGAAAAAAATGGATTATTATAATTTACAGAATTTAATATTGGATAAAGAAGAGAGAAGCGCTAAAATAACGTTCAAAAGCACTGCAGCGGCGGAGAGTTTCAAGAAAAAATTTAACAACAAAATGGTTGCAGCGAGTCGTTTGACAGTTACTTTAGCTTAGATTATTTTTATGTATTTATAAAATATAAGTCGTTTAAAGGTTTTTTTTCTCTATATATTATGTTACTATAACGCTAGTATTTAGTAATAGCTGATATGCTTTGTTTTTATTTATAAAAACTATACTAATAATGGCGCATTTCATTTAATAATAAAGATTGTATTTTGACATAGATTTTCTCTTAAAAATAATTAAAAAAATTCAACGTTTTAAATTAATAATAAACATTAAAATTCTTAAAAACAACTTTTTACATGTATCTAGTTTTCGAATCATATATAAGTAAATATAGAAATCCTCCTTTTCTTACATCATCCATATCTAATAACTTTTTATTCGATGTTTTTAACATATGTTATAATATGTCGATTATATTCCAATAATATTTGTTCAAAAGTTGCAAGAATTATTATGATAACATTATTTATAATTTTTTTTTCCAAATGTCGATTTAAATATATATTACTCTATTTGCTGCTATATGATACATTTGAGCACGTTTAATTGGTAAAGGTTTGAATTGTTCTACACATTTATTAATAATTGTTGTAACTAACACTTTGAATGTTTAAGAGATTATATTGACTATCTTTAAACCATTATTATGACTTTGTGGTCATTGAAAACAAAATATATCAACCCAAACATGTAACTTTTCCGTGGAAAATATATTTTTTTCTTTTATGTGATTTTTTAAAAATTGTAACACATACATTATATAGTTAGTGTCTTTTTTCATTCTCGTATCGTAATTTAATTTTGTAAATTACTGTATTAATAAATCGTTCTGAATTATTTCTTCCCTTATCCTGAGAGAATATAGTCAGTTAGAGGTCATAAATAAGTTAGCTATCAAGCCATCATCGACCAAGTGTGACATTGTGTGGCCGCCACTCTGGGATTTGAAATTTTTTGACATTTCATATTAAAATATAATATGTACACATCATTACGGAACTGCTTCTTTAATTGAATAACAACTAAGTGCAAAATTTAAAATATATAACATCACTATATGGGGTCAAAAATTAAAAGAAATCGTAATTTAAGGGTGACCCCTTACTATTAAAAGGAGTCCGTTTAATATTACTAATATATTACCAAATCATATGTAATTATTTCTTAATTTCTCGTATAGTATTTGATTACTCAAACATTTATTTTTAATAAACAATGTAATTCTTTTGAGACTAATTGTGTAGACACTTGTTTGCTTAATTTCAAATGTAAGCAGTTTATATTATTTTGACACAATTATTTTTATTATAAAAGTATCTAAACTTTGATATAAATGTAATAATTTTTTTTACAAAAAATATCATATAAAAGTTATTGTTGTGAATGCTTGTGACTCGAGACTTAAATTTTATTTAAGTGAAAATATTAAATTCATAAGACTCAATGATTTTACTTTATGTGTATTATTATTTCTATAACTATTTAGCATCGAATTGGATATCTACAAAACAAATCTTTTAAATCTTCATAATAAATAAAAATACCCTACCATAGCAATATCTTTATAAATGTACCAATATCTCTAGTTATTCTAACTTAGTATGATTTTTTAAATACTTTTCTTTAAATGTAACCCACATAGTAGTATATATAATTTTACGAATTTATTGTGTAACTTCCTTTTAGATTTTAATTATCTTGTTGTTATAGCTCTTAAATGGTTTGAACATACAATTTATGCACGTTATTTGTAGTGGCACTAGCATTTGATACTAGAATACGTTTTAAAACAACTGTCTTATTTTATATTTGTTTAGTGTAGTTGAAGCTTTTCAGTTAATATGTATTTCTAAAATTTTAAAATATATTTAGTGTGAAATAGGGTTTTTTTTTATTAGGATAATTAGACACTTATGTATGTATGAACTATTAACTGAAAAGTTTAACTGTTCAATTTAACTAACATTTTTTTATTAAGTATAAACTATTAGCACATAGTTTATTATTTTAATTATTTTAAGTAATTCTATAAAAATAAGCGTTACTACACAATTTTTGTATACTTTCCAGTATATCATGACATTCTAAGATTAGAAATAACAATGTTTTTTTTTGTTTTTCCTTACAAAGTAAAATTTTATTGCCAGCTCCTGTACTATATGTATGAGTAAATTTTATATAGGCACAGTCAGTGTTATGGTGAACTATAGTTCAATATAGAATATTTCTTTTTATTATATTCACGAAAAAGACTATAATATAATTTGAATTTCCAATTTTTATTAGATACGTCAATTACCGTTTAATTAACATTGAATCGCTTATTAATTTAATGTTAGTTAAATGCTGATTGATATCTCTGAGTGCATTTAAAAATTACTATTACACTGACTGTTATATTTTTTTTTTGTTTTTTTTTCATTGACGCTCTTAAATATGAAAGTAGTCAAAATATTTAGATTTATCATTATATTTGTACTAGCGTTCGGCCGATCTCGAATAAAAATATGTAAAAACACAAATAAATGGATTTTTATTTATTAATTATATTTAAAATTTAAAATTTGTGATAGTATATTGTTACTGCCATTTTTTTTTAAATATCTTTTTGTAAAGACGGTTTCACATTACGGGGTTACCTTTAATATTGAAAACTACTAATAAAAGTGTTTGTTTTATTAGTCGTTCTCAGTTTTATATATTCTTGTAATATATACATATGTATATATATTCGCGTTCAAGACTGATATGAGAAATAAAATAATTGAAAAGTTTTTGCTGTTTTGTATTTAATATCCTTTGATATAATACCTTTTTCATTTTTTTTACATCTTCGTGCTCTTTCTTGAATGGAAATTGTTTGAGAAAGTATCGTTGTGCTTTGTTTCTACATGAGACGTGAATAAACAAATATATTCAAAGCCGAGCCCTGTCGTGGCGCAAAGGAAAGATCCGTGCGGCTGTGACCGAGATAGGTTTGGTTCCCACTCGAGGAAATGAAAGTCAAAACATGAAACGAGGCAAAGTGTGACATTGAGTTCCGCCAATTGACAAGCAATCGGCGCGCGAATTCGGTGGAAAGTGGGGAACGCAATATTTTAACACTAGTTTCCCAGGTTCCCTATGTCTGCCGTACAATGTGCGGAATACAGAACTTACCACTATCATTTATACTGCCAGATACTCAGTAAAAATAATGAATTTCATTTTAGTTTAGGTGTTTTTTGTTTGTTTTTTGGATAGCATAGATTCTTAAGTTTCAATATTTCTCGAGTCTTTTATTGGTTTACGATAATTCGAATAATTAAAATAAAAAACAAAAGTCACATGATAATTTAATTAAAATAACAATAAAAAAACAAATTCAAACACCACACACGATACTAAAACAATTATTTTTAAATAACAAAGGCATTTCATGATCAGTTATAAAATTTCTATCAGGTCGCACACTAGTGAAGGGGTTCAATTTTGGTTCGGAGATCATTTTAAAATCGATTTTAGAGCATTCCTTGACTCTATCGATATCTCGTTTCAATTCGTTTAAAGTGTATGAAGTAAGAAGGAAAGGCACGCGTTGCTTAAAAATATATTTTAATGTCATTGGCCAAGTATCTTCTATTTTATATGTAGATGTCCTTTGTATGTTGGGGTTGAAAGCACACACTGAAAACAATAATAATTTAAATTATACCATTAAGAAACTCATTTAATGAGAAATCTATTCGATTACTTTATCTGTTTATTTGTCACTTATTAATACTGGATAATTATGAGCTTTGAAAGAGTGCATGTCCACCAGTCACTCACGACTTCGAGCCCCCATAACTCCTGAACTAAACACCAAAATATTGCGCAATTGTGTTGAGAACCCATATACACATTTATTTATTTACCCGTATTACACGTTACTCTTTACAGATACTAAATTACAATTAAAAAATGCTTCACATTGTGTCCTGCATATAGCAGGGTAGGCAGAGGAAACACATCATCAGACTGTAGACCAGGGGTTCCCAACCTTTTCTTGATCAAGGACCACTTTTACATCATTCTTGGTAGCAGGGACCACTATGCATGTAGGTATATTAAAAATTAACTGTGATAATTAAACAGAACCTTCGCCTCACTATCCCCAGTCACAATCATAAAATCGTTCGCGGACCACATTTAGGCTTCTGCGGACCACTGGTGGTCCGCGGACCACTGGTTGGGAACCACTGCTGTAGACGATATGAATTCGATTCCAGTGGGGGGATTTATTATTTTCATTTCCTCGATCTGGTAACAAGACAAAGCATAACAAAGCAAAAAAAATGTCTCCGGCAGTATATGTAGGTAAACAGTCCTTCGTGCTTTCTACCTATTTAAAATACATTACGAATTGGACGGCGTACACGTAACCCAACAACGCATTATCTCGAAGCAGAGTTGATAAACGAAAATATATTTTCTTATGGATGACCCTATAAATATTTTTATCATTGGATTTCAGCCTTTTTTGTTAATAAATTTACCTACGAATATTAATGTTTTTGCGTCACTTACCAATATCAGGTGTAGAAAAATCGTCGCTACCGTAATAATCTTCATAAGATTGCTTATCATGGAAATCGAAAATAACACGACGTTCATTGATTTTACAGTTTTCACATAGCCTGAAATATATTAAAATATTATTAATAGATGAGAGATTAAAGATTCTAGGTAAATATAGTCTAGTTTATATAAAAATAATAGACAAATAGCAAGATTTATCACGTCTTAGCATAGTGGAATCTAATTGTCAATATGGAAGTTGTGAATTCGATTTCCACTCGGAGAAATGAAGTATTTTCATTTCTTCGCGTAGGTAAAAGACACAAAGCGATGCTTCGCGTTCTTCCACTTAACAGGCTATGTCTCGATGATCATCGAGGGCGCGGAGCGGGGAATAACTTTTAACATCAGGTTCCCTCTGCCTACCCTGCTACAGCTGTAGTTAATAAAAATCTAATCCATAACTGCATATTATATAATGTTTGAAATTTGAATCCACGACCATACTTTAAGGTTTAGACCTTTTTTGTTTTGTATTTTTACAGACTTACATATATTAAAAAAAAGACTCGATAAAAAGATTTAAAAAAAGCAAAAAAATAAAGCGAAATTGCATGCATGTCACACGAAAATAAATGTAAAATATGAATTCACTTTATTAAACGATCGTTTGACATCAAGGCCCAGACAGCGAGCCAGACATGGCGGAGACGAGTTTATGACAGACAAATAAACTGAGCCACTATTTTATATTCATAATGGAAGGCCAAATGGCTTGGTTTAAATTTCTAACTTATTTGATATTTTGTTTTATTTATGTTACTTTAGTTAGAATTTTCTTTTTACGGCGTACATCTTGTGAAATGCACATTGAGAATCATAAAAGGCAATAAATCATGAAGAATATAATGATTTTCTGTACGAAAAGAAAAAGTTATGGTGTACTCAAATACGTTTTATTTTTTAATTTTATGCAGGCAAAGAAACTTAGTGTCAAGACACTTTGTTCTTCACTTTCACTCGAATTAAAAGACACTACAGGTTGAGTGGAGGAACTTAGCACCGCTTTTTGTGTCCAGAGCAAAGTAATGGAAACAATTTAGTCCCTCAAATATGATTCGAATCTACAACTATCACGTTTACAGTCATAAGCTATACCACTGCGTCACGATGCTCTCGACTTCCTATCTTTATTGTTTACCTGATTTTGCCAATAATATCCAAGGGCAAGTTGTTAGGATTGAAGTCCATTCCGATAAGCACAACTCTTAAATTTTGGATATCGATAAGATGAAGGAAAAATATCTCCCATTTATTAAGAAAATCGACTTCGAACTGCACATCGTTTGCTATAGAGTGTATTGTGAATGTTGATTTCTGAAAGTTTAAATCGTATAATATTTATTACTTTAATAGTGTTTTAACACACATAAAAAAATATAAAAAGAATTGTGAGGTCCTCGTGGCGAGTACGATTCTATAATAATCTAATCGTAGAAGGTGTAGAATGTACCATCACACTTCACTTCTTTCCACTTTACAAAAATTGTGTACAATTTCTTTACAAGTCAAATTTAATATACAGTAGAAACTCCATTATCCGGCCCTCAGTTATACGGATTCACGATTATCCGGACTACAGACCAACTGTATTAAATGTACCTACAAGTCGTATCAATGCAAGCATGAACGTGTCGAATCTGGCACCACTCCGCCCGCGCCGCGTCTCGTCGTACATCTTAAGATCTCTTAATAAACATTGATTTTCACTTTATGTATTAGTTGTTTTAATTAAATTTATATCACTACGTATGTGCATACTTACATATTCTAAATACCCGATTACCCGATTTTCCATACTTTGGATTATCCGGATTTTCGATTATCCGAATCCGATCGACCGAAATCCTACCAACAACAATTAGTCCGGTTAATCGAGTTTCTACTGTATCAACAAACATATTTATCAGCCTCACGCTTTACCATCCATAGCACAAGAAAGAGCCGCCCAAGACATTAATTAGCGCAATTCAACCCCGCGCTTCATCTTACCAAAGCAGGAATATATAAATATTTAATTCAAAGAAAACATTAAATAATTCAGTTTACCTTACTCAATCCATTAGTTTTGGTTGAGTTTATTTCACTGCTATAAAGTTGATAGCTGAAAGCAGTTGTCAAAGGCGCCGTGGCAATTTGTGTAAGAGCTGCATAGTGTATGTCATCCATGTCTAAAAACGAGATACATAATATTCACTTTAAATATCTATATAAGGCCGGTCGAATTCGGCGGAAAGTGGGGGACGGAGTATCTTAACACTAGGTTTCCTCTGCCTACCCTGCTGTGTGCGGGATACAGCGTGAAGCTGAAATATCTATATATAAATGCACGAAGGAGGTTCTTAACTGGATCATTTTTTTTCATAAGAAAGATTGGCTAACTAGCTTATTAGTGCCGTGCATGACTCCGTGTAACACCACAGGTACTTTATGGTGGAGCTGGAGGTAGACGCACTTTTTGAAGGTACCCGTATCGTATCGACTCGAAAACATAGCTGCAGTTCTATAGTTTTATGTATAAGGACATTGTTACGATACCGAGACTAGAGAATATTTTAATAATAACAATATTGACAGGTTTATATTTTGAAAGAACAGTTTTAGATTGCACTTGCCAACACGTAATATTTTTATTACATAATTGGATTTCGGTATGTTCGTTCAATTTATTTGACGTAGTGGTAGTTTTGATTGTAAACCGAATTTCGAATGGTTTCGGGGGGATCATCATGTGTATAATTTTTACGTGACCTTCCTCCAGTATTATCGATACTATATTTTCAAAGGTGAACTGAGGCCTCCGTCTGCCTATCTTACCATTCACTTGCTTCGTAAATCGAATATGCACCTATACTGTGGTGATAGTAAATATTAAATATTTTTAAATATTATGTGCATATATTTCCAAGATATATGATAGTACAGGCTGTCTTGTTTAACATTCCTTGCTAATAGGATCTAATTAAATATAGATTTCTATTCTTGGCAAATTTTCAAACTGTGATTAAATAAAATAAGTGAGTCAACGTTTTCCACAGAAAATTCTGGTAGTTTATAATTTAATACAACCTGTGTCGTTAGATTTTTTCATATAAGAAAAAAAAATAGAGTTCTCCATTTTGGGACAATTTTTTTTAGATTCACCGTGTCACATTACAAGAAAGGCGGAGGGGAACTAGAAAATACTCCCACAGCCAACGCAACAGCCAATTTTCGAGACTTTTCGTGTTTAGTTTGTGTACGATGATCTCGGCCCAAATAAATAAATAAATATAACAATTAAATTGTGATACGTTGACGAAATTTATTTGTCCGTATACAAATAAATTTCGTTAAAACAATTGATATAGACATAATTAAATAAAATATAGCTTACCTTGTTGCCAAATTTCAGAAATATTTAACCCAGTTTAAACCAAACCATTTTTTATTGATAACTTTTATTTAAATCTGATTCTAAATAAAAAAATGTGTCCTAAGATAGAATCAACTTAGTTAATTCCATAACCTTATTTTTTTTTATAAAATTTTTATTCGTTTAAATAAAATGATAATTTATTAAAACTTTTATACTTATTACCAATTTTTTCTTCATACATAGATCCTAGGACCTCGTTCAAATTGTCTGGAATACGGTAGTGAGATAACACTCTTGTGGGCAGTTTTGGTTCCACTCTGCCCTTTGTCTGCTGATATTTTACCATCTTTTGATACAAACCATATGATTTACACCATTGCTTATGGGCTGCTGATAAATGTTCTGGATGATCTGTGCAATATGAAATCTGAAAAAAATATATATAATTATTAATTATTGCATTTATTTAGATTATTTATAATCAAGATTTGCAAATGAAGCCACACAAAAAAAAAATAATGACTTGTTTGATTTTCAACTTCCTTTAAAGACTGTTTTTACTGCTTTTATGTAGGTAAAGGAACTAAGCGAAAAATGACTGTTTTCTTATTTGTTTTTGTTTCGACGAATAAAGAGAATATGTTTTAGAAAACGCCACACTTTGCTTAATTAGAGTAAAAAATGAAAATAATAAATCCATGTTTCCACAATGGGGCCGTTCAAGTATTACGTAAGCAGTTTTTTTGCAATTATTGACCCCCCCTACCCTATGTCATCAAAAATAAGCAATTCTCTTACAAATATTTCATTGAAAACGTCAAAAATAAGCAAACCCAAGACCCCCCCGCCCCTCTACAGTGCTTACGTAATACTTGAACGGCCCTAATTTACATTTCCATCCATGTTAAATTTCAATTATATACTTATTTACCTGACCACATCCTTCACAATCCTTTAACTTGCTTTGCTTCCATTCCCTACATGCAACGTCACCACACATCCTGGCGTAGAGCAGTGCTTCCTGTTCCCAAGGCACTAGTTTCCTTTTCATAATTTTCTCACTAGAAAGTATCATTTGCATTCGGAGTAATCTATACTCGTGGCCAGTTAAGTTTTTTATGTCAGCATAAATGAATTTTTGCTCTGAAACATTATAATATAGTTGAAATTTTTTTTTAGCTGTATATTTATTTTGAGAAAATCAATAAAAAATACGTACCTTTTAAATGAGATATAGTACACACAGCAAAACATAATGATTGATGTTTCGGCCAATCATCATCCTTGTGCTTCTGGCTGCAGTAAAATACCAACGAACAGAAATTGCAAGGTACTCTTTGAATCAAATCTTTTGTGCAAAAGTGACATGTACTTTGCAAGAAAACTTTGCGAAAATTGTATTTGTACACAAAATTTTCATTTTCATTCAGCATGTAGGAAAAAGCGTCGTTATCGTTGGCTTCTTTAATTAGTTTATTAGTTTGTGAATTGTGTTGTTTCTCAGCCTTTTCAATCTCATGAGAATCTTTTATCTTAACTTTTGCTTGTATTGAACTTGGAGGTTTATTTTTCTCTTTTTTAAAATCGTTTTTATTCGATGATACAGGAATATTTGGATGGCCTAGCAAGTTTTTTGGCTGCGAAATTGGACTTTTGGTTTTAGAACCTTTTCCTTTATCGTCTTCTCCATCTTCAGAAGGAGCAATCACGTTTATTTGTGGGGTATTTTGATAATGTAAGTGTTCTGTTTTTTGTGTGGCTTCATTTGCAATAATATCAAAAGTTTTATTGACGTCTTCAGCGCTAGAAGTAAGCGCATCTTCAAAATTTTCGATAGGTTCAAAAGATAAATCCAAGCTCAGATTTTTGGCTGTCCCTTCACTATTACTTACGTCAGAGGATTGTTGCTTCCCCTTTTCTTTAGATGAGCTATTATTACGATTTTCAGTTTTTTGTTGTGTTTTATCAGAACTTTTAGTTGTTTCTTTCTTTGTGAAACTTGACTAGAGGTAGAGGCTCCTTGTGTTTCTGATGTACAAGTGTTGGTTTGTAATGGTTCTTTCTTACCTTTTCTCTTCGATTTTCCTTTACTTTTTGTCCTTGCCGGACACACAGGGGTAGCATTATCTATATTATTATTTTTTGTTTGCATTTGTATGGTTGTATCATCGTCTTTTATATCACTTGTCACCGCACTAACAATGTCTTGCATTTCAAAATTATCTTTATTTTCTGGTTCTTGTATCTTACTTTGTGGTTTACTCATCTCCTGTCCATGACTTTCATCAGATGCAAGAGTCAACTTTGACTCTTCTTCACGCTGACTTTGAAATAATTCTTCAAATTCTTTATCTACTTTACTATCACATGCTTCTGAACCTGTTAAACCTGCTAAAGATCGTTCAATCGAACGTCTTAATTCTTCCATTTCTTTATTCACTTCAAACATTTTTGATTTAATATCAATCTTTTCATTATTAACTTTTTTTTGCTTACCTTGAGAAAGCTTTATAGGTTCCTTCGTAATCCTGACCTCTGGTGTTTCGCCGGATCCTTCTATAATTGGCGTAGATACGTGTACTGGTATACCCAATTTTATTTCGTCTGATGCAGTAATTTCTTGTATAAGTGTATTATTATTATCATCAATATTTAATTGACTCGTAGAACGTGGATATTGTATCAAATCTGGGGTAGCTACTTTTAAACCCTCTAATTCTTCCGGCTTAAAGCTTTCTTTTATGTCTATTTGTGGTATATCAGAAAGTAAATCACTTTTTTTCGGTTTCTGTTGCAATACGTCCTTATATTTTACTTCAACCGTAATTGATTCATTTGGAACTGCATGCACATTTTTACTTATCTGTATCGGTTTTTTCTTATGTTTTCCAGCTTTAACTTCTATAAAGCCAGAATTATCATCTGATGTCTCTGATTTTGGCAATGAACCATTGTCTACCTCTATAATATTAAGTGCTTTTTCCGGTAAATTTTTGATTAGTGGCTCATTTATAGTATTATCCTTAACACCTTCCTTTTGTTCATCAACATCGCATTTTTGAGGATTATTAATGATGTTGGTAAGTTTTTCTTCGCTATCTTCTAATTTATATATATTAGCATTTTTATCGTCTCTATTATCTGTGCTATCGAGAAAGTTTTCTAATTCAGATTTAACTTTACGTTTTTGTACAGGTTTAGCTATTTTTGCTTTCAGTTTCGGGCTTAATTCTGCTGTAGTCTCACTTTCTGCAATATCTTCCAATTGTATTGTATCTGGAGGCAATAAAATGTTGTCCTGTTTGTTTTTAGTTTCTACATTTGCTTCTGTTGCGATAGACACATTTTTATTTTTCTTTTGTTTTCTTTTACCTTTTGTATTTTCTTTATTTTCTAATATATCTGTTGGTGTTATATCTTCTGGTATACTTTCTTTGGATGACAAAAAGTCAACAATATTGCTGTCATCTTCATGAACTTGTACTACAACAGGATTTTGTAATGTATTTTCTTCTTCATTTGCTATATTTGTTGATTCTAACAAGTTTTGAAACGCGAGAGTACAAGATTCATTTCCGTCTGATTTATCAGAGTCATGGCGGTTTTTCTTCTTTTTCTTTTTCTTAGCTGCTGTAGTTTCTTTAATATCTGTTTGAGGAGCTTCGCTTTTCCTTATCTCATCTGTTACCTTTTCGTTACTTGCAGACTCTGGTTTTATTTTATTTTCTGATTCAATAATATTTACTCCTAAAATTGGTTTTTGTGCAATATTTATAGCAATTTCAGTTTTTTTACCTTTATTTTTCTTTTTACGTGCAGGAATTGTTGCCATATTATCATCATTTTCAGTTTTTACATCCGCAATTTTTTCATTTAGCTTTTCATTACTGTCCGATACAATCTCTTCGACCCACTCATCCAGTTTCTTTTTACCTTTTTTACGTTTTGGTTTCTTAGGTACGTCACAAATTGTTGTTTGGTCCTGAACAGTTTCTTTAACTTCGCATTTTGCTTCTGTTGACTCGATTATTTCTTCTTTCTTAGAAATTTCACTTTGTTCGCAATTTTTTTGTTCAATGATGTTCAAATTTTCAGATGTGTCCTCAGTTTTTATTTCTGAAATAACTTTTGGTCGAGGACGATTTTTATTTTTATGCTTTCTTGTATTCATTTCTTCAATGGCACGCTTCAATAAATAAATTTGTTATTTGAACTTTAATCACTATATTTCTTTACACAACTGAGCAATTCCACTTTCTATGTTCATCTGATCGAATTGTGTGTCACTTGTTATTCTTATCCGAAAACTTCTACATGTCGTAGCATAAAATGTCATGATATTGATGAGTGTACGAAAATCACTCTTGATCTTATACATATAAGACTTAATGTTGCATGTGCTTACAAAATTTTTGAAATGCCATAACCAACGAGGAAGCGTGCGCTGCCAAAAGTGCATTCGCACTGTTGCGAATCTAAAAATAATGAGAAATTATCGATGGAAATACATTTACATGACAAGAGTTTCATAATAAAGTCTAATAATCAAAGCACGGAGTCAATTCAAGTGGGGAACTGTATGTGGTGTGGTGTGGGGAAAAGCGTCAATAAGGCTCATGACTCAATCGGTGGTAATAGTTATATAATATCTAAAATCTATAAAATCATCATCAGTTATTAATAATTTCTTATTTACAAAGAATATTTTTTTCTAGATATATCTTCCTGGTATCTTATCTTAGTATAAGTGAATGAATAACCTATATTTTATATACTCGTATATACATATATTTTTTCTTCGCAGATAATATTTAATAAATGAAATCTTTAAAAACAATTGTTTAACACTAGTCAATTTTTAA
>JAJHJA010001195.1:0-69952 GCA_021202915.1 Heliconius himera | reverse complement strand
CTACATTAAATTCATTAAATTATGCATCAAATATATTTAGTGTACAAAATAGTAAATTTAAAATGTTGAAGAAAAATTACGTTATACGTCTGTCTATATTTGCTTACTTCGTATATCCGTGGCTGAAATTACAAAAAATTTTATAAATTATTATTTTTTTCTACATAAGCGCCTTTTAAATCTTTACTTATTATCTTATACATGAATAATAATGAATAAACAGTAACAATTATAAGTGACGTCTACAAGGCGTGCAGATAATGGTGTGGCGTTTGGAATTATATACCTGTTGCAAAATTCAATGTTAATGTAGTCAACTTGACGCATTTGTTACGTGCTTAAAGGTAATTGTGGGTTCGAATCCCATACGAGGATTAAAATTGACCCAGTGACGGTACCTAATAATAAGGACATTCTTGTCCTTATTATATGGAATAAATGATAAATAATATTGCGTTGTTTCAGTATGCGTTTATCTCAACTCTAATTATTCTTATGTTTCGGGTAATTGAAGTTTATTATAAAAATGATTTTTTCGAATGCTCTTTACGTACATTTTCAAAGCGGAAACGCGATGGTTGTGGGTTCGATCTCTACTTGGGTAATGCATTATTTTAATTTTTCATTACGCTACTCAACACACAAAATTTTACGGTGCGAGGGAAATTTAATTACAATAAACACCATTATAAATAAATAAATATTAAAAATCTAAAACATATTAAGTCTAAAAGTAGCTCCTTGTATATAATAGTTGTATGTATATTTTCTATTAATTATTCTATATTTTATATTAATGATAATTTACTTTAAATATTTATAATTACTACAAAATGTTTTTTTTTGTTATGTGTGGTTAAAATAAATTTAATATTTTTTACTGTTTATTGTAATTAATTCATATCTATTACGTTTTTATTAAATAAAGCTTGTAAAAAATTAAACTTTAATAATTATATAATATAGGCCGTCATTGCGCAGGGGTACAAGCATCTGAAAGGTTGTGAGTTCGACTCCTACTTGATATATTTTCATTTCCTCGTTTAGGTAACAAGACAAAGCGCAGCGCTAAGTTTCGTCATTCAACACACAATGTCTCGAAAATTCGATGGGAAGCGGGAAACGGTGTGTCTTAACGCTAGTTTTTCTATACTAAGTGGTTTTTTTTAATTATTTTAAAACGAATAAGCCTTCTCTTCGTTTCATATAATAATAAGTTGCGAGTTGCGCTCTAGACTTAGTGAAATTTTAATTACTCTGAAGTTTTAGAGCGAAACGGATTTGATTCACCAATTAACGCTGAAAAAATATTAAATGTCTGAAAAAAATCATAGACAGTTCTAAGAAACGGTTTTATGAATAAATTGAGATTAGAAAAAAAATCTACCCGACTGCATAAAAACTTAAAAGAAACAAAGCGACCAAACTCAATAAAAAAAATCTAATTTACTTATGAGTATGTCTATTGATTCTAAAATTCTTTTAATGGTGTATTTCTTCAGCAATACTGTTGACAAAATTTGAAACTATTTAGTATTTAGAAAAATACTTATTTAGAAAACGTATGAGAATTTGAACAAAGCGCTTTCCTAAGTGTGGAATAACACTTTAAAAAATGTTATAAATATTTGAAACTATTTATTGAGCCACTTTTTTTTTTACTTTTTAATTATTAATTAGCTTAGCAATTGGAGATTAGAGATATATGACGTTAAATTCGCAAAAAATCTCAATCTTATTATTTCACTGAAGAAATGGCCGAACGGTACATCTTAGTTGATCCTACATTTCCAACGAAAACTGAATACATAGTAGAAAAGTAAAGTAGTTCAATTCAAAGATAAATCTTTATACAGTCAGTTTTTATAGTCTACACATATAAGTAATCAGGTCAGACACTGTTCCCGCGTGATACCAATAAACGTTAAGTCGTATGCGAGTTGCAACAGTTAGAGGATTATAGGGAATTATTTTTATTGCGACTTGGGCTAATTAATGTCAGCGCGATTATGAGATTAACATAGTGTCCAATTTGAGGATTATTCAGAACAACTCAACTCGCACAGAATACAGCGGAAAGTTGGAAACGCAAGTATCTTCTTAATGAGAACTGGGTGCCACTAGGTTCCCAGGTTCCCTATAAAAATTGTATAGGTAACTCTTACGTTATTGGTTGACTGACAGATAAAATACAGCTGGAGTTATGCGACGTAGAATTCTGAAATTTGGCTTGTAGGTTGATGTCGGTGTGTAGGGGAGAGCTGACGGAGAATTTTTCGAAATACGGATACGGAATTTTACGTTTTACGATTTACGTAAATACAGTTGCTACAAGTAACGTAAGCGACGTAATATAATAAAACGACAGGCAGCCAGACAGAGCGGTGATTGCTAAAATTGGCTTAAAAATCTCAGGCTGGCAGCGTCGTTAGTCATCTCGGCATAACGGCCCGCGGTCTACCGTTACGGTATAATTCATGCCGCCCACTGCTGCAATTTTTTTTTGTCTCGACACATAAATCAGATTCGAATTAATTTCTGTCTGTGTATGTATAAATTGTTGTTTGTCGTGCTATTTTGATATAGAAAGTTTGGGCATGTTTTTAGGGTTCCGTTTTATATTTAGAGCAAAAACAGAAGCTTTGTTGGATTTATTTGTTGTTTATAGTTTTTTTATTTGAATTTAATGGAATGACGTTTTTTTTTTGTCTTGTGTGTTTTTGTTTGGCTTATTTTAAAATCCAAATCTTGCCAACATTTTCATTTTCACTTTTCTTACTTATGTTGCATCTAGTATGGTTTGTAAATTTAATAAAATTGCGTTGTCCTTCGTTCTATTCTTAGAAAACACATTATAAATGACATCCACTTATACACCATTTAAAATTATTATTTCAGTTAATTTCAATAAGAAAACGTGATCTCGCTGATGTCCATTGGTTATTTGTCGTAATGTCAGTCTAAGGTGATAAAAAATAAAATAAATCAATCAGCTTCACGCTGTATCCCGCACACAGCAGGGTAGGCAGAGGGAACCTAGTATCATAAGGCACTCCGTTCCCCACTTTCTGCCGAATTCTGGAGGGATTGCGTGTTGAGTGGCAGAACTCAATGCCGCGCTTTTCCCTCGACACCAGAGAGAAGAAATGGAAATATAAATTTAAGTAAACATTTCATTTCCTCGGGTGGGGGTCGAACCCACAACCAGTCGGTTTTATAGTCACACTTTGTGCCACTGCGCCACGACTGGCCTCTAAGGTGATGATTGACAATATTTGAATATTATATAGTGTGGTTGGTCATCGTTAAGCGTACGGCAAGTAAGGCGTAAAAAATTGTAGCGATTTCGTATGACTCATTCTTGTACTATGTAAGAGAGTTTTTTTATGAGCTTGGAAAAAAGGGTATATATTTTTTTGTATGTTTTAACGAAGTTGTTAGTTCTGATGTAAGCTGATTTTATTTAAAAATATTAAAGTTCATATTTAAATAACATTTATGTATACATCTGATTGTCAATGGGGCCGTTCAAGTATTACGTAAGCAGTTTTTTTGCAATTATTGACCCCCTCCTCCCCTATGTCATCAAAAATAAGCAATCCTCTTACCCCCTCCCCCAATGCTTACGTAAACATTGGCATACACATTTTTTTAAGGTATTTTTATTGATATTTTTTTTGTATCTACATATATAAAAGGACATGTTCCTATTCACTGAGGTAAGACGCACGTGTTAGAATAGAAGTTTAAATAGAGCTTTACAAATTTAGTTATAAATAAATGAAATAGCAATTTAAGGTTATTGAAGTAAAAGATGTTATGAAATTCATAAATTGATTATATTTATTAGTAAAAGGATAACACAACACGAAATTACAAGAAAAGAGGCTTATGATATTAACCATTTTATTATTTGTATACTACATAACAAATTTGGATAGGTTTCTTTACTATACAAATATTTATATTATATTATAATCTACTAACGTTAATTTACAATTTATCTAGCAAATAGCAACATATCATAACCTGATATATGAAAAAAAGTAACAGTGTGATACTTAACTTATAATGGCTGATCACGAAGAGGAAAGAGAGGGATCCTTCTCGAACCTCACTATTTAAAGCTTTAGCCATAAACAAATGTCAATTACCAATTACTACTGGCCTTAAAATAAATATTATTTATGGTAATAATTCTATACATATATTTCTTATTATTATACTATCTTAGGCATAATTTTATAATAATTAATTATAAATACTTTCATCACAATAATATAATTTAAATATTAATTAAATATTTTATGTCCATAATTATTCTAGAGTAATCTATTACTTAACCATCAAATCATACAACATGTTTTAGATACCAAATCATAGATAAATGCCAAATGTCAATTCGTTGTCAAATGTAATAATTATATATTCATTTCCTTTTATTTAATTACCATCAACTCTATAAATCTATTACGGCCAGACTGACAAAACTTCGTCCCCGAAGTTATATAAAAACATTTTAAAAGGAAATAGAAATTAATTTTAACTTTTAAATTGGGTACACCTTAACATTTTATCATCAATTCCACTTCTATAGACATATATATTTTAAGGATATAATATATTCAATATATACATATCACCATATAGCATATAAGTCAAAGTTAATGTCAGAGTCATAAGCCACACACATAGACACACCAACCACATTCATCCGCTGCCAACGAGACCAGTTGGTGCCAAATATGTGACCGACCAGCGGCTATATATACATAAAATACGTGAACCACATAAATAGACACATCGCTGCACTCACCCGCTGCCAGTGCGACCAGCTGATGCCAAGTATGTGATCGACCAGCGGATAGATATAATATATAAAATACATAAGTCACATAAATAGACACATCAACTGCATTCACCCGCTGCCAGTGCGACCAGCTGATGCCAAGTATGTGATCGACCAGCGGATAGATATAATATATAATATATAAGTCACATAAATAGACACATCAGCTGCATTCACCCGCTGCCAGTGCGACCAGCTGATGCCAAGTATGTGATCGACCAGCGGATAGATAAAGTGTATAATATATGAAAACATATAATGTATATATAATATATGAATAACATAATATATGAAATATATATAATATATGAATGACATAATATATGAAAATATATTTTATAAATATTTTATCTTAGCTTAGATAAATAATATGTTTATATTACTTTAGACTGATACTGTAAAATAAAAAATTTAAATTAATTCCTATTTAATTAAAAAAAAGAAATAAAATAATTGAAATTTTAAAAAAAACAATGTTGATGTAATATATTAACAATTATCGATATATATAACTGAATGGATATTTTAATCATATAACGTTTTCAATAGCAATATTTTCTTCTACCCATTGACCGGGCCATAACAGTAATTTTTCTTTAGCCACAATTATATCCCTAAGACTACCTAAACATTTAGACCATGGGAAAGAATTGAAGAAATCTCATAAGGACCTTTAAATTTAGGTTTTCATTTTTCATTACGCCTATGATCCTGATGAACATAAACCAAATCACCTATACGAAAAAGTTTATTATTTCGTCTAAAGGAATCAAATCGCCGTTTACTCTCAATGACTTCATTTAAATTGGCCTGCGCAAGAGGTGTATTTGCCTCTACTCCTATTAATAAACGCAACGGTGAAAAACTCCGTTCGGCTAATCTGACGGTTCATTAAATATGGTACTTAACATATTGATTACCGTTGATACATAACATTCAACTTGGCCGTTGCCTCTCTGTGTACCTGTGGCTATCATATGGTGATCAATATGTAATTCTTTAAAAAGTTCCACGATCATTTACAATTAAGGATGTTGTGCCAAACAAAGTAATAGTTTTTTTTTATAATTGGTATTATAATTCCTGACTATATGAAACCAAACTATAGTATGAAATGGAATATTAATTTTAGTAATTGGATGCAAGTATCCTTGTTTAGGACCATAATGCCCTTTTTCCCCGTACAAATTAAACAATGAAATATATATTTTTTAATAAACGCTTTAAAGCTACCATTCCAGGAAACCAAAAATGCTCTTTTATTTTATGAAATACTTTATCTAGTCCAACGTGACAATTATCATCATGAAACCATTTTAAATTGCTTAATCTATAGCCCTTTGGTCACTTTTATAACATAATAAGTTATTTTTAATTAAATAACGATTAGAATCTCATATCACCGGTTTGTAACTAAGAAATAATAGTACGAGTCTCTGAGTCATTGTTTTGAACAATTTTTACCATGATTGTGAACTAACATTATTATCGAAGATATTAAACTAATCTTGGGAAGTGATTAAGATTGGCATTTAGAAATTGGGGGCTCCACAGGATTCCGGCTAAGAAAATCAACATGACTAACGAATTTACCCTTGCTATACTTAATATCGAACCGGAAATCTTGCAAACACCAACGAGCAACTCGTGGTGATAAGTCTTTTTTATCATTGTTGACTTTATAGCATTACATTCGGTAACTATAGTAAAGTGAATTCCAAGGAGATAAACTCTGAAATGCTTTAGAGCATTATAACATTATTGACTCTTTGTAAAAGTATTGCCCCGTAACCGATTGACAAACTAGAATCGGTGTGTAGTTCTATAGGATACTCTGAATTGAAAATGGTTAAAAGAGGTTTTGAAACAAGATTATCTATTACATATTTTCTAGCCGCTTCCTGCTCAAGGCCCCACTTTCATCTTTGGTCAATTTCAACAATTTACTAATACAAGCTGCTCGTGAAGCAAAATCGGTAATAAATTTACGAAAATAGCTAGACAATCGAAAACTGCTTAATTTGTTTAATATGGGGAAATTTAATAAAGCATCCACTTTGGATTGATTAGAGCTAACACCGTCACGGGAGATATGCCTACTTAAATATTCAATGTTATCGACCAATAAAATATATATATGTTTTAGATTCACTGTAAATCCATAAGACCTATGTGCCGCAATTATTTGTTCTAAATAATTTAGCTCTAGTTCAATACATCTAAAAGGAATTAGAATATCGTCGATATATTTACTACTAATAATTTTAAATGTTTGACAGCTTTAGAGATTGCTCTCTGGAACACCGATGGACCGTTACAAATACCAAATGACATCTTTCTTTTTTACTTAAATTATAGGACTGGGAAACGAAACTCTTTGAATAACAAAATTTTGTATAGCATTTCTACCTATTAAAGGATTATAATGGCAATCGATGTCCCTAACTACATATATATCTAACTTTATACAAAGTTCCGAGAATTAAACTGGCACTATTATCTTCGCAAATACTTGTATACTTCCTTTACTTATTCCATAAACATAAAAACAACATGATATGAGAGGGCATTCAAGGCGCTTTGCAAAAGACTCCTTTATTATACTGCAATTGGCTCCAGTATCAATAAGTGAGTCCAGCGTTACATTATTAATAGATACTTTAGTTAGCTTTAGTTAGGATTTCCTAAAAAATTAACCGCCTTTTCACTCGTAGGGATATTATTACGATTTAAGTGAATCGACAATAAGCGTTTACATGACCGGGTTTTTTTTTACAAAACGTGCAAAAATCTTTAACAAATTCATAATCTTTGTGATCTTGTATGTTTGGATTATTTTTCTGTAAGTCAGTGAATACTATAGGACACTGCGCTTTTGTATGCCCTAACTTACCACATACAAAACATCTTATTTCGTTAGGCCTTACCCTCAAATTTAGGGCGCTTAGATTAATTAGAGCAAAAGGATTTTTTAGAATACCTATTATCTTGTTCTAAAAGCCTTATTAAAATATTGACGTATGAAATAAATAATGCAATAGTTTGGATGTATTTTTAAAATTGCTATTGAAAGACGCCATTCTTACATTTACATCGGTTATACTACCACATACTAATTCAACTAACTGTAGTTCACTGAACACAACCTTAGTATTACGTAACTGTCTTATCTTTTCTCTAGCATATTCGTAATAGGAAATGGCTGAGCCAGAAGTATACAACACTGCTTTTTGTAACTTTTCTACAAGATTTTTTCTCAGGGAACAAAGCTGTTAACTCTGTACGTAAATTCTCCTAAGAACGACCTTCTTCGGGATCACAAGTCTCGAACCATAACAGTGCAGACCCTTTCAAGGCCTTACCTGCCTTAGCGGCGGTAGCAATACTACTCCACCCGAATTCCTTGGAGAGGGTTCCAAAGTTGTTGCACCAGGACTCAGGACCAAGATCGCTCGTAGTTGTGTCGGAGACCGGTAGAACGATGTCGTCATCTCTCCTATGTGTACTAAAGAGAGTATCTTTCATCGCCTTACGAAGTTCTTGTAACACAGGGAGATCCATCTTTAACTCTGAAATGAACAACTAATGTTAATATTGTGGGTTTTGTGGACACTATCCCACTTCTGATGTTAGAATAGAAGTTTAAATAGAGCTTTACAAATTTAGTTATAAATAAATGAAATAGCAATTTAAGGTTATTGAAGTAAAAGATGTTATGAAATTCATAAATTGATTATATTTATTAGTAAAAGGATAACACAACACGAAATTACAAGAAAAGAGGCTTATGATATTAACCATTTTATTATTTGTATACTACATAACAAATTTGGATAGGTTTCTTTACTATACAAATATTTATATTATATTATAATCTACTAACGTTAATTTACAATTTATCTAGCAAATAGCAACATATCATAACCTGATATATGAAAAAAAGTAACAGTGTGATACTTAACTTATAATGGCTGATCACGAAGAGGAAAGAGAGGGATCCTTCTCGAACCTCACTATTTAAAGCTTTAGCCATAAACAAATGTCAATTACCAATTACTACTGGCCTTAAAATAAATATTATTTATGGTAATAATTCTATACATATATTTCTTATTATTATACTATCTTAGGCATAATTTTATAATAATTAATTATAAATACTTTCATCACAATAATATAATTTAAATATTAATTAAATATTTTATGTCCATAATTATTCTAGAGTAATCTATTACTTAACCATCAAATCATACAACATGTTTTAGATACCAAATCATAGATAAATGCCAAATGTCAATTCGTTGTCAAATGTAATAATTATATATTCATTTCCTTTTATTTAATTACCATCAACTCTATAAATCTATTACACGCATAGCCGTAACCGCTGATAGTAGAAACATGGAATTTGGACAGATTTATATTTGGAAATCCACTAAGAAGGGAATTTGAAAAATTTTAACCCTACAGAAAGAAAAAAAAATCTGCTTACGTAATTACTAGCTAGACCTCCCCACCCCCATGTCATCAAAAATAAGCAAACCCAAGACCCCCCCACCCCCCTACAGTGCTTACGTAATACTTGAACGGCCCCAAGGCGATGGTCGCGGGTTCAATTCCCACTCGCGGATTAATTATAAATAAGCTTCACGCTGTATCCCGCACACAGCAGGGTAGGCAGGGGAAACCTAGTGTTAAGACACTCCGTTCTTCACTTTCTGGAGGCATTGCGTGTTCAGTGGCAGAACTCAACGCCACACTTTACCTCGACACCAGAGCGAGGAAATGAAAATATAAATTTCTTCTTTGTGACAAATACCCATACACTAAGTTCTTTAATTTTCACGATTATTACACATTTTAAATGAAACTATTTTAACCGGATTAATCGCGTATATTTAAGATTTTACATTTTGTAAATACCCATATATGTACTTTCCTTCACCATTTATAGGTCAGAGTTTATTCGTGTCAAGAGAGCAAGTTCAATTTAAACATGAGAATTATGAACAACAATTTATCTAAGTCACGAAACGTTAAAGTGAAAGTAACATCCTAAATATTGAGTACTCATTTTATATATTTATGGCCGTTTACGACAGTTGCGATCGAAATGGAAGTCGTAATTGCTGTCATTAAAGTTATCATTTTAATTACAGTTATTATTTAATTGCTATTATATAATAAATTTTATATTTATTTAAGTTTATATTATATTGTTTGTAAAAACCCAATGGTCTTTTTGTGTACCTATTATGTTTAGAGTGAGTGTCGTAAAAAGACGTCACTCTTTTTGCTGTTGACATTACTGATATTGATTGCATTTAATATTATTGTGTAGGTACGATCCCTTATGGGAGGAACTAAATATCTTAATTTCCCCGCTCTATAGATACAGATACTAAACATGATAAAGTGCGGCGTTAAGTTTCGACAATGATTCCGATCACCATTTTTTGTCTATTTATATATTGAGAGAATACATATAAGTTTTCGAAATTGTAAAAACCTTCTGATATACGTATGCTCACATCTTTTTAAAGGGTCTTTTGTCTCTCCTTTGCTTAATAGGCTGTCAGTTAACAGATTTTATATCCAACTATCTCCAACGTCAATCTTAGATTGTTTCATACATCTATCCAATCTCTAGATTTTTTTGCCTGTTATATATTAGACTGTTATGTAGAAGTGTTTAGTAGAAATATTTTTCAGATTTTTTACTACCGTTAGATATTTTAATTGACACTTTCACCTTCCACCATTTGTAATTTATTTGCACCAATAAATGTTGTTTTTTTGTAATATATATTTTTATACAGCGTGACACTAAAACAAAGAAACAATTTTCATGAAGATAAAAATATGCTACAATAAAGTGTAAAAATAATTCACATAGTTAAAGGTCAATTAAAATAAAACAACACATTAATCAAAGTACGAGTAACTTTGAGACCCTGAAGTGACCTTGTACCGAGCTTTTGCGTTTTAAAGCTTCAACATGAAAGGCCAACGAAAGTTAAACTTTGGTTAACTTTGATTAGTTTTACCCATTCGAAAGTTTTAACATTTAAACAGCAATTATTCGCAAACAGGATGGATGTGAAATTTTGGAATCAGTGAATATTTTTTTTAATTTCAAGCTGTATCTCGCACATAACACGGTAGGCTGAGGGAGCTTGGGAACCTAGTGTTAAGACACTCCGTTCCTATTTAGACACTTACGGTTCCCCACTTTCTGTCAATTTTGGGAGCTTATTGTGTGGCGGAACTCTAATGTCGCGCTTTGTCTGGTAACAAAACCAGAACGAGGAAATTAACTTAATTAATATATAATCCACTTTTGTACACGATTTTTCTCTTTTGTGTTTGTCTATTATGTATTTTAGAACAATAAAGAACATATTATATAAAAACATTTATGCCAATGTTATTTAAATAAATAATTTAATGTCATTAGATTAATGATTACTTTTATTTCCTTGCTCTGAATACAAATCAAAGCAAGCGTTGAGTTTCGCTATTCGACAATTGACGTCCTTAAAATTCAGAGGTAAGTGAATAACGGAGTGTTTTAACACTAGAATCTCTCAGTTGACCCGGATAAAATTTAAAATGAAAAATATTGTGTGTGTAAAAAGGAAGTCAGTTTCTAAGTTGCTTTGCTTCCGTGTCACTTTCGATTCATGAATATTTGGTATAAATTTAGTGAGCAGATATGTCAATGTCGCGAATAGTTTCGCTTTGATTATTTATTGGCAATTCTTATCAACTTTAGGCGATTAATGACTTACTAAAATTATACTTTTAGAAATACTTTTTAGAAAACGATAATTTCCTATACATTTATGTTTTTTTTTAAATATTTTTCTTTTCTAAATGCAGTGTAAAAAAAATAAAACTGACCGATCTAATTAAAATATATAAGAAACTACTAATTACTACAGACAGACAACGAATATATATTGTTAGAAATCGGAGGTGGGTAACGTTTTTAAAAAAACACGTTAAAAACACACATCGTCTATATGAGTCTAAACTATTTTGAAAGAGATACTATTAGGTGGAGATCCCATCGTTTAAAACTGTAGGGATTAGATTTTCTAATGAAACTTATATTTAAGAATGATACATGATAGTAGAATAGATTACACTAGGGTTGCCCAAAAAAATCCTGCCGCAATCACCTTTAATTAATGTTTTTCGTAACTCGTTTTTGGAGAAAATTGCACTCATATGTTTTTTATGTGAATCGCACATCATTTGAAAGAAAATCGCATAAGGAATTGGAAAAACAATGGTTGCCAGCTCTCAGTCTGCCGCAAGTCCAAGGTTGCCTGGTTTAAAGAGGTTACTTAATGTGAATATTTGCACTCATGTGTTTTTTAATGAATTATATATCAAATTAAAGCTTATTTTTTTGTCATCACTAAAACACATGGTTGCCTGGAAAATGGCTGCCGCAAGCAAAGGTTGCCATCATTCGAAATATTTTATTCTGATTCCGTTTGACTGAGAATAGACGATGAAATACGCGATTTGCCTTATGTTTCAAATTAAAATATTATATAATAGAAAGTCAATCTTAAAATTAATGTTATTCTAGATATTTACCTGTTAAATGATGATTATAATCATATTAAGAACATAAAAAACCATTTAAATATGAAATCATCCTTATTTTTCAAGTGAAATAATGAACCCATGATATTAAGTCTTTGCTAAATCTGTTTTCTAAATACTAATACTAATTTAAATTATCATTTTAAAACGACTAAATTATCTAATTAAATAAATGCTTACAAATATCAATCTATTATAAGGTATTAATTACATCATGTTTCCTTAAGATAATTGAAGAGAAGGGCGACAATTATTGCGTAAGTTTTTTTATTAATTAGGAAAATATGGAAAATAACATTTCAATATACTCTCTCTCTCTTTGTCCTCTGCTTTTGATTTTTTTTTCTCGTTTTTTTTGATAACGGTTGCCGCAATCTTTTTTTTCTCACGCAACTTTTAAGAATTTGCATTGAAAGAAATATATATGATAGAATTATAATAAACAAAATTAATTTATCACAAATAAATTCTAAGAAATTTCGACAGTAATGCCGAATAATAAACGCTATTTAAGGTTTATGACCAGGAGTCGGCAAATATCAATTAGTACTTTTTACTATAGATAAACATTTTGCGGTGGTATACAAAGCAATAAAAATGCAATAATTTTATTTTCGTAGATGTATTGTTTCTAAATGCAATAACAGTGCAGATGGCCAAATGAGATGTTTTTGAACATATTACTTAGTTACTTACCTTTCGTTTTGGAGTGAAGACGTTTTTAGTTAACATGACAAAAATGAAGATCTGTTTTTTGTGCGAAAATGTGTGTGGAATTTAATAATGAGTCTGAAGTGTAAAATTATGTTGTTGTTTCGCCCAAAAATTATTTTTATATACAGTAACATTTTCTTAAATAGTAACACAATGCACGGTTATCACTTGTTACAAAAAGTTCATTGTTGTAAAAAAAAATATAAAGAAGAACTGCACTCGAGGAGATGAAATATTCACTTAAATTTATATTTCCATCTCTTCGTTCTGGTGTCGAAGCAAAGCGCGGCGTTGAGTTCTGCCATTCAACACGCAATGCCTCCAGAAGTCGGCAGAGAGTGGGGAACGGAGTGTCTTAACACTAGGTTCCCTCTGCCTACCCTGCTGCATGCGGGATACAGCGTGAATCTGATTTGATTTTTATTTTTCAATTATTTTCTAATGCAAAACGTAAGTATAACTAATGTTTGATAAGTATAATTAAATTTAATGTTTAATATTATATATTTTTCTCTGAGGACGAAGAGAGAGATTGAGAGTTTATAACGAGGTAATTTTTTATATTTTCTTGATTAATAAATAAAATATCTGCAATAATTGTCAAGCTACATTATATTATGAAAACATTATGTAATTAATACCTTATAATAGAACGATATTTGTAAACGTTTATTTAATACTAGTGGGTGCGCGCAGCTTCGCCCGCTTATTTGAACCCTTACGGGGTGAATTCTAAAAAACCATGAAACATGTGTTCAATGAAATATTTTTAGGAGTCTGAATTTCAAATATTATAAAAATCGGTGCCGATTAAAAAAAAAACCCATACAAACTTTCAGCCCCTATTTTATCCCTTTAGGGTTCAATTTTCTTAAAATCCCTTATTAGTGGATGTAAAGATTACGAAAAAAAACATCTGTCCAAATTTCACGTTTCTACCATCAGCGGCTGTGCGTGCGTCTTACCTCAGTCAGTCAGGTACTTGTTTTTTATATATAGATGATAATTTAGTCTTTTTAAAATAACGATTTAAACGAGTATTAATATCTAGAAAACAGATTTAACAAAGACTTAATATCATAGACTCATTATTTCAATGGAAAAATAAGGATGATTTCATGTTTAAATAGTTTTTTGTATGTACTTAATATGATTAAAATCATCATTTAACAGGTGAACAGTTAGAATAAATATTAATTTTAAGATTGACCTTCTATTTTATAATATTTTACTTTAAAACATAAGGCAAATCGCGTATTTCATCGTCTATTCTCAGTCAAACGGAATCAGAATAAAATATTTCGAATGATGGCAACCTTTGCTTGCGGCAGCCATTTTCCAGGCAACCATGTGTTTTAGTGATGACAAAAAAATAAGCTTTAATTTGATATATAATTCATTAAAAAAACACATGAGTGCAAATATTCACATTAAGTAACCTCTTTAAGCCAGGCAACCTTGGACTTGCGGCAGACTGAGAGCTGGCAACCATTGTTTTTCCAATTCCTTATGCGATTTTCTTTCAAATGATGTGCGATTCACATAAAAAACATATATGAGTGCAATTTTCTCCAAAAACGAGTTACGAAAAACATTAATTAAAGGTGATTGCGGCAGGATTTTTTTGGGCAACCCTAGTGTAATCTATTCTACTATCATGTATCATTCTTAAATATAAGTTTCATTAGAAAATCTAATCCCTACAGTTTTAAACGATGGGATCTTAGGCCATATGTAATTGCAATAAGTGACATGTATCACCTAATGACAATACTGCACACTAGTTTCCTTCCAATAGGGGCCGTTACCTACAAGCAAGTGCCCCCGATGCCACTGCTTTTATAGTTATTTTCTACCTAAATCTACCCTCTTTTACACGAGTAAGCTAACAATATAATAATAAAAAAAAACTTGTCATATAGACATTGGTACGTAGGTACTACTGAATGTCGCTCTACTCTAAAAGTAATACATGTTGTTCTAATTTACCTTTATTTGTAACTTAACTTAGCTTCACGCTCTATCCCTAGCGGAGTAGTCAGACAGAACGGAGCGCCAAACGCTACGGTCTCTACATACCTCTTTCGCCTCGCCCACTGTCATCAACCTCTTCATACATTCCCTCCGGGGAGTCCTCGTGCTTTTTACGTGACCTTCCTCCAGTATCTTTGATACTGTGTTTTCGAAGGTCAACCGAGGTCTCCCCTGAGCTCTCTTACCACTCACTTTTCCATCATAAATCTTTTTTGCCATTCTCTCATCACTCGTTCGTTCGACGTGCCCAAACCAGCTGAGGACGTTCTTTTTGATCCTCACCGTGACATCCTCGCTAGTACCTGCCATTCTGTGTATCTCTTCATTGCGGATTCGATCAGCTAAGCTGACTTCGCTTTATTTGTAGAATTCTGGTAATTGTGTAAGTACCTACTGACGTCACATTTTAGTATGAGGAACATTTTTCCCTATTGATTGGAGGTAAATTTATGGTTTTTTGTGATGAGTCGTCGTCCTCAATTTTATTAGTGTGTTGTCTTAGGAGTTTTGAGAAATCCTCTCGCTATGCAAGTACTAACGCCAACGCAGCTTCAAGTTTGGCGTAAGTGCGTAATTAGTAATTTTTAAAATTTTAAATCTAATATACACATTTTTATACCACTAACAATGGTCTCAGTCAATAACGGAAGAGTAAATAATCTATATGTTTATACATATATAAAATATGTATATACAAATAGATTATTTCCTTACATTTAAAAAAAAAAACCGGATGTAACTAACTTTATTTAGTGCTCAACTGGCACGCTCGGATCGCCAAATACTAAAATCTGAATACGGGATTCAGCGAATTTAATTTTCAAGTTAACTGGAAACGATTATCTAAGCACAATGCCTGTACAGCTTTCTTTTCTCGAACTGGTCTAACACGCGACAGTCCCTTTCGCTTTTCAAGGTGAATTTCACCTAGACCCGGTTAGATAAACTCGATACATTATTTATTATGTACAATGTAATGAACACATACTAGGCCCGCTGTTGGAATTATTAGGTCAAATGATACAAGTTGATGGATTTGGTTTGTATTTATTTATGATGTGGTAAGGGATAATAATATTTTTACAATTTTTTACTTTACAATTCTGTCAAGGAGGAAAAGGCAAGCTATTGATAATGAAAAACGGACTGTTCTCCGCATGATAACAACAATAACGATCATTAATCACCTTTATTAATAAAACATTTATTAGCAATTTCAAATTACAAGACAACAACCATTTTTGCACAATTAAAAAAAATCATTCATATATAAAAATTAAGCCATATTTTGGCGTTTTGGTATCATATAGAGAAAACTTTAATAGTACAATTAAATCGTACTATTAAAGTAAAAAAAGGATTTTTAAGAACGTATACCTAACATTGGAAGCGCACATAACAGCTTCAAAGTCAAGTTTTATATATTTTTTCATTAGATTATTAGACCGAACTTACGGCCGTAGCGTTTACAGTCAGCTGCTTTGCCACTGCGTCACTATCGCCTGCCTTAAAATCGACATTTGAAACTTCCATCTTAAATATTATTAAAATAATACATTAATAACACAAAATTATTAAATCTATTTTAATTCGGAAATATGATAGCTTGTCGCACTTTTATTTACGACCATCATAAAGATGTGAAACTTTCCTCTCACACTGGTCTCTCATGACATACGTGACAGCTCCTTTCGCTTTTCAAGGTGAATTTCACCAACGCACGATTAAGGCGAAGCGATAAATCTATTAGAATATTAAATAAATAAAAATATAGCGAATGTCATAGTTACATACTTGATATTGGTGAAAGTTTGCAACCTGTACCTGTACTTGATGGTGTATACTTGTATACCTACAATTTTTTCTTAGTAGTTTGTTTTTTAGCTTCATATTATATTCTGTATATAGTAGGTAGACAGGGAACCTTGTGTTAAGAGTTGAGACACATAGTTCTCCACGCGTCGCAAATTTTCGAAAAAAATCATGTTGAGTGGCGGAATACAACACCGCGTGTTTTTTTCTTACCAAAGCGAGGAAATATAAATAGGTACTACCTTTTTTGCCGAAATATTTTTACTTTACATTAGGTATATATTTTTGTTTTTATTTCTCTAATTTTAAATTACTTTTTCGACAGCACTCAAATGCAAATAACTAAGTATACTAAATAGATAAATATTACCGCTACCACCACTACCACTATATCACCTACCTACCGCTATTACCATGGTCACCGCTTCTAGACAGATATCAATTACTTTAGATCAATCAGTTTCACGCTGCATCCCGCACACAGCAGGGTAGGCAGAGGGAACCTAGTGTTAAGATACTCCGTTGCCCACTTTCTGCCGGATTCTGGAGGCATTGCGTGTTGAGTGGCAGAACTCAGCGCCACGCTTTGCCTCGACACCAGAGCAGTCGGTTTTACAGTCACACTTTTTGACCCTGCGCCACGTCTAGCCTGTCAGATATATTTTAGAGAATAAAATAATTAAAAATTAGGATATAAATAAATATAGGTACATCTTTTAAAAGCAATTACATTTAATGAAATCTTATTTTTGTGTTGTTAACAATAACTAAGTTATATTTTTATATTTTAAAATAAATAATATTTTATTTTAAAAATAAAATACATAAATATGTATAAAAAATTCATAGATGTATAATTTAAATTATACATAAAAACTGACTGACGTAGCATAATCACTGACTGTTTTCCTCGATCCAATCAAATTCACTTTCCGTTGAAATAAACACTACGCCGATCTTTATTTAAATGGAAAGTGAAAAACGAAGAAGTCTTCCACTACACTCTCTGGCTACCTGGCTCTGGCTAAGTTTTAAATAAAAAAAATATAGTATGAAAGACAGCTCTACTCTCCCTTAAGGCACGCGTGGTAGAGACGAGATTTCACTTTCGCGCAGTTACGTAAACAAGACCTTTATACGACATCTAGATATTAACATATTATTAGCTTTTATGTAAATTGTGCAAAAACTTAGAGAAAGCCAACTTTCAAGACAATGCGTGTTGAGTGGCGGACCTCAACGCCGGGCTTTGACTTGTTACTAGAGCACGAAGATGAAAATTATCTATTATGGAGGCTATACATGTTAGATTTTGCACGATGATTTTTTTAATATTGCATGCATAACCGACAGGCAAATCTTAGCGTGTTTGTGATAAAACTGTACAGTTATCGTTGCATGTACAGGCAACTGAGCTAAATATCCAAATTGATATTTTATACCGCTCGGCTTTGCTTGCGCGAACTGTGGCGGCCGGCGAGCTTGCCTGCCCCAGTTCTCAGTTATTAATAGTTAGAAATAAAGTTTTCATTGATACATAATTTTTGAAATCTATTAGTGTAAATCTCAATACATTTATCAAATTTACTTAGGAGAAATACTTTCTTTTCAATAAACAGCATTTAGACCATTCAGGGCGATCCGTCGCGCAGTCACACGCTGGTGTTATGCCACGACTGCTTCTATATAATTATTTGTCATCTAAGTATTATATAAAAAAATATTTATTTTATAATTTGCCACAAAAGATGCTTAATATTTATTATGAATTTATATTTGTAGTACTATGGTAAGTATTTCATATAATATTTTTATTTTCAGGTAATGCAGTTAAACTATGCATGGTGTCAGCAGCTGGAATTGTGTGACTCATTGTAAGTCAAATTGAATTGTTAAGTGAAGTTCACGTTTAACTCAAAATAATAATATGTGTTATATGTAGGTATAATGTACGGAATGTGTAAAGAAAATTAAAATAATTAATTTAATTTTCTCACTGTGCTCGGAGTTATAAATAAATAAAAGTATATAAATAAAATAAAGATATGCCGTATGCCTAAACTCAAGCGGTTTTCTAGTAACTTCTGAAGAGTTCCACTATTTAGGTTCTGTCCACATCGTGAGATACATCATGAGATACAGAGAGGATCTAGTAACAAGACAATTAGTTTTCCGCCTAAATTGATGGATGACATTGCGTGTTAAGTGGCGAAACTCAACGCCGCGCTACTACTAGCCAACTAGAAGGCGTTTAAAGTCAAACGTTGCCTCACTGCTCACGATGGACCGTTATCTAACCATTTATTTGTAACATGGGTAACATATTCAAAATTATGGACATAAATTACTTGCTACTTGATAAATTAAAAAAAAAAAAAGAAAAGCTTATCCAGCCATAAACGAAAATAATTTTAATATAACTAACACCTTTCTTAGAATTAAATCGATATCCAGACATTAAAATAAGAAATATTGAGTATATGTATTAATTTACAAATCATTTGAAGCATTTGAGGCCGGTCGTGGCGCAGCGGCACGAGGTGTGACTGCAAAACCGACTGGTTGTGGGTTCGATCCCCACTCGAGGAGATGAAATATTTACTTAAATTTATATTTCTATTTCTTCGCTCTGGTGTCGAGGTTAAGCGCGGCGTTGAGTTCTGCCACTCAACACGCAATGCCTCCAGAATTCGGCAGAAAGTGGGGAACGGAGTGTCTTAACACTAAGTTCCCTTTGCCTACCCTGCTGTGTGCGGGATACAGCGTGAAGCTAATTTAATTTTAATTTGAAGTATTTCAAAGTAGGTACAGTGGGCTTCCAGGAATAGCTCACAATGTGCATTCATGCGGATTGCAAATGTGGTGTATGACTCGTTCGGTTCGGTAGGTAGAAACCTCCGGTCGAATGGATATGATCAAAACAAATATAATATGTGTGTACATTGTACATTTTTTTTATAATCCCGCACATTGCAGGGTAGATAGAGGAAACTGGGAACAGAGACTTGGGAACGTGTCAAAACATTCTGTTCCCATTAAGACACTTCCGTTGCCCACTTTCCTAGTTACGTTTGACCACGTGGGCAAGGTCACAGATATATGTTAGTACTTATGTAGGTATTGATACGGAGGCGCGCTTAGGTATACTTGATGGTTTTGAATACTTTGGGGAAGGTTTACGTAGCTGCGAATAGATGTGAACTCGAAATTTTATTTAATTCTCGTGTTTCACAATTACTAATCAAGCAGAGGCAATCGGTGAAGAATTATGAAATGAGCAAGAGAGAGATGTAAGCTTAAGGAAAAAGTATCTTAAACATACTCGTTTCAACGGTTCGACAGGTTGATGACAGTGGACGAGGCAAGAGAGGAATTGGCGCTTGGTCTCTCTCAAGGTCTCTGACTACCCTCATAAAGAATAGAGCGTGAAGCGACGCATAAAAAAATCTCAAAAATAAGTAATTCAACCTACAAGAATTACATGTGATTATTGGCTAAACTTATTTCTATGGCGTCTTCACTATTTAGTAAATAGTATGAACAGGGTCTTTCCTGAGTCAGTTTAGATTTGTCTGTCTAAACTGTAAATATCCGTAGTGAAATAAAAACAGAGGGACGTTTTATTTTATAATCAATATATATTTTAACTGTTACCTTATCAGTGGCTATTATTATTTGACAATATGCCAACACTCTCTCGAAGCTATGTAGGTTGAAAACAAATGTCAATCAGAGCAACGATATCTACGCTAGCT
Organism: Heliconius himera; assembly: GCA_021202915.1. Taxonomy (NCBI): domain Eukaryota; kingdom Metazoa; phylum Arthropoda; class Insecta; order Lepidoptera; family Nymphalidae; genus Heliconius; species Heliconius himera. The sequence continues at coordinate 49,168 of JAJHJA010001195.1, read as the reverse complement.
TATCAATATGCACCAGTTAAATAGGTTGCAAATACGTTCTGGCCGATTGCGAAATGGACGGCCATCTGAATTCTATTAGCGCAATAGTTATTATATGAACTACAGCGCAGTGATGCTCTTTTGTGGGCTGGTATATATGTATTTAGGTAATATTTTGATTTTGCAATTTATTGTGCGTAGTTGAGTTCCGCTAATCGATAATATCAAAAAAAAAGGTAGTGCTTGGGAAGCGGAGTGCTCATCTTGCTAAGTTGAGAATAATATAAAGGTGTTTTTTTTTAAGTTGCTTATTTAATAGCGGAAAAATAGAATCTATTTGGAAAAATCTATTTCTGTCACAAACTAGGATTGGCGTAGTATAAGTATGCAAAAACATATAAAATAATAATAGTAATAAGTGTAATAGTAGTCAAGTATAATTATTATTCAGTGTTGTTGCCGAAATTAATAGTTCACATTAGAGAGTTTGTGGGACATACTATAGAAAGCCTAGGTTCTGGACCTGCTATACATTACGTTGATGATGAATAGTCTTTTCAATTTTGTATGTTATATCTAAAAACGTTTTTATCCATGTAGTACAGATATTCTATACTAATATAATTCAATGGAAGAGTTTGTCTGCTTGTTGGTTTAAATGCTAAGATCCCTGGAACTACTGGTCGGATTTACTTTTTTTTTAAATTTTGTATGAAAGCTACATTCTTGAGGAGTGCTATAGGCTATATAATATTACGATTTAATTCTTAGTTAGCCTTAAAAAAATGAAATAACAGTAATTAGAAACGCCATCGTAATACTTTAACCGCGTGCGCTGCAGAAATAGTTAAACATATGTAAGTACAATACATAAGTCACAATAAGGCATTTTCTGACAAAATAATCATTGAAAATTGCAAGGTGATATTTCACCGTTTGTTATTTGACAAACTTACGAGCGAATATTATTTTATAATTAAGGAAGTTTTATGAAGATGAGCTTTGTCTTTTATAGCATGTAATTTGGACGTATACTTTTCGAGAAAATGTATAATTAAAATAATTCAACGCTCTGTTTACGGCCGCAAGTCTAGGCTCGAGCTCCGCGCCTTTGTTGATGATCCTACTACATTATACATTTTTTCACATAAATTGTAGCCTCTATGTTATTCTGAAGTATCAGCTATATTAATGTAAAGATTCATCTAAATCTGTTCAGTAGTTTTTGCGTGAAAGTAGTACAAACATATATCCTCACGAACTTTCACATAATATCTAATAATTATTCTTTTCAACCTACAAACTATTAGACATAAAATAAATGAAAAAAATAAAACAGTTTCACGCTGTATCCCGCACACAGCAGGGTAGGCAGAGGGAACCTAGTGTTAAGACTCTCCGTTCCCCACCTTCTGCCGAATTCCAGGTATTGCGTGTTGAGTGGCGGATCTCAACGCCGCACTTTGCCTCGACATTATTCCGACAAATGTATAATTATTTTTTTCTACAACTTGCGTCAGTCCATATGGGCCAGTAGCGTTGCAAGTAATCTCGGTAATGTCAATTGACCACCGTAGGTAGGTAGGTAGGTGTATTTTGCTCCACGCACGTGACATTTATAATTTTTATCAATACATTCAATGGAGTGGCTTGGTCAAGGTGATGTTCTGTTTAAATTATTAATCACTCATTTTAACTGTATTTTTAAATACAATTACCTAAAGTTTTTTTTTTTTATATTATTTTGTTTATGTAAAAAAGATATTGCATGCTATGCTATTTGCATTTAACTTGCAATTTGCGAAGTGTTAATATTTTGAAATGTATGACTATTTCACGCTTTATAACTAACTGGGTAACTTGTAGTGTTAACACTTTATTTTAGTTTCACGCTATATCCCGCATATAGCAGGGTACGTAGAGAACTTAGTGTTAAGGACCCTGCGCACCTCTTTTTCTGCCGATGGCGTGTTGAGTTGTGGAACTCAGCGTCTTGCTTTGTTTTGATAGTAGAGCTAGGAAATAAAATTATTAATTATATTGTCTAAATAAGGTTATTTGCACTTTCTCAAGGCACTACTCCAATTCAAGTCAATAGAGCAACTCTTCTTTAAACAATAGATACATTATTCTCTTTTCATACAGGGAATCTAGGCTTCCAGTCGCGAGACGTTTACAGCACTTTGACATGGATTCCAATGGAAAATACTGTGAAACGACTAGAATGTGACAGTGGTTTCTTTGCTTACTAAATATTTCTTTTTGTTAAAATTCACGCTGTATAGCGCATATAGCAGAGTTGACAGAGGGACCCTATTGTTAAGACACTCCGTTCCTATTTTGACACTTCCCCGTATTCCGTCGAGTTCTGCAGGCATTGAGCGAGGAAATGAAAGTAATAAATTTGATTTTCCTCGAGTCGAGTGGGAATCGAACCCACAACCTAACACATTTACAGTCGCACGTTTAGGCCTCTTACTTCTAGTTCTACATTACTACTACTAGGTATTACTTGTACGGAAGTGATAGTGTACAATTAGAGTATATGTAATTAAATAGAAATCTTCGACTGCATTTCTTGTGCATACTATAACATAGTATTTTATTTGAGAACGGTGCTAATGGTCGCCTTATATGTTTGTTGTCGGTTACATAAGGTTACGAGAGAGTTCGGCTGCATTGCAATCGCTATGTAGGGCGCTAGGGCAGCCTAATGAGCCACTTAGATACGAAATTTACTGGTTTTTTTTACATAACATTGTTACGTGATGAGTGGCGGAACTCAACGCCGCGCTTTGTATTGTTACCAGAGCGGAGAAGTAACAGTAATGCATACAATCTCTCGAGTGAAAATCAAAACCAATGTCAAACTCAAATGTCTCAATGTTTGAGTGCAATGTAGGGAACATTAAAATGTGTGAGCTTAAAATTGTTATTAAAATTTAATTTTATTATAAATTTAATACCTATATTAATTTTTTTTATTTAAATGATAAGGTAGGTATTTGTAATTGTGGCTTTTTATCACTGTATTTATTACGGGTTCTTGTAGATATTTTTTGTAGTTTTTATTATCAATTTATATAATTTTATATATAATAGGTACACCCAACGTTTTATATGTATGTGTAAATGGTTTTTGTTATGACAGATTATTTTTTTATGAATATTACAGGTTCAATAGTCTTGAAAACTTCAAACATTTTTTTTAATACTTATCAAGAAAATGTATAAAAATATGTAATTTTTTTTTTCAACTTTACGCTTATTTTTGCACGAAGGCAGAGGGAACATAGTATTAAGACACTCCGTGTTTGTTCGATACATTCTATGTTGAGTGGCGGAACTTAAGGCTGCGCTTTGTTGAGTTTTTGTTAGCATATTGGGTATCGAATCCGTTCCAATCAGACCCTGTCTCATTGCCCCACAACGGCCTCAATTTCAAATATTTCCAGATGTAATTTAATTGAGCGATCAATAAAAACATATTTGGCCACTAAATGCCTACTACGTCTTGATTTATAATAGTGTATATATCTATTTGGTCGCGTATGTGTGCCACGTTTCTAGTCTCAGACGGTCTAGGCGTTCTAGGCACCCGGTAACCTGGTGGCCTGCTTGCCCACTTGTCGGGTGTGGCTCGGTCGCGTTGCGTTTTGAGCCGTTTCATTTCAATGTATGTAACGTCAAGACGTGAGTGTTATTTAATAGACGAATGATTGGAGGTTTTTGTGTTGATTATATATATTTTTTTATTTTCTTGGGCAGTAGTTTTTTGATTAGGGTTTTCAGCTTCAGGCAGAGAAAACCTAGTGTTAAGACACTACGTCCCTCAGTTTCCGTCGACTTTTTTGAGGCATTGCACGTAGAGTTTGCTTTGGTGCCAGAGGGAAGAAATGATAATATTAATAAATCATAATTAATTCTCTCTAGTGGCGATCGAACCCACAACTGTCGCGTTACAGTCACACCCTTGCAACGACGGCCTCAATTTATATTTAAAATTTATGTAAATTTGGGTTAATAACGAACGCATGATTCTGCCGTTTAGGTGCATGCCTCCGAATGAGCAAAATTGATGTAGAACTGTTTGCTTTTTATTTGAGAACCTATACCTATACATATATAACATGTAGCAGGTAAGGGACAGTTAACATACTGTTAAGATATCCGCTACGTGTTGAGTAAGTGAACTTAACACCGCGCGCTTGTCTTGTTAGCAGTGCGAGGAAATGAAAATAATTAATTCCTCAATTGGGAATCGAACCCAAAACCGTAGTGTTTGCAATCACACACTGCTGCTGCTGCGCCAGGACGGCCTCTATAATACATTTTTTTTAGCTTTACGCTGTACCTATTCTGTACATAGCAGGTTAGGTTAGATTAGAGAGAAGGGTCAGAGAGGACCTGGAAACAGTGATAAATTAAAATATTTAACACATTTTATTTATTGTATGTAATAAGTACAATATAGAATTATTTAAATTTTTTGACTACAAATATGCAATGAAAATTAAATTAAAATGGTGTAATTGCGTGAATCACTCATTAATATGTATTTAAGATAAGTAAATTACAGATTTTAATATCTTGTTTATTTTTGTTAATGAGATATTTCGGTTTTTTAGGTCTTAACCGGATTTCAACGTGTCATTCTGTTACGATATTCGTTATTCGAGAATTGTGTTCACTAGGTATCTGGAATATCGCAAGTACTTTATACTGGTTCCATTATTATTTTTTGTATCTTCTTAATTGTCATTAATTAAACTATATTTTATAGTACTACCGTTGGGGAAAGTTTCAAGTTCCAGTTTAAGTTTGTTGGTTTTTCATAAGCTTTATTTATAAAATCATCAGTAACTCTTTAAAAAATTGAAGCGAATGTTAAATAATATCAATATTTAATTATTGTTTTTCCTTTTTACTATTACAAGACCGTCGGTTCCCGCATGCCTCCCAAAGGCATTGGGTGTTAAGTGCGGGATTTTTTTCCAAGTGAAAATCGAACATACAACCATCGCGCTTGTGATGAAGCCAGTTTTAATGCTACCTATCAATATAATATTTTTAAACAATATGATAAAATATGCATCCGTAACAATAACAAAACAAAGCTTTCTTATCAACGCACGCGGATGTCATTTACATTAAATATACAATATACATATATAATGATATTATAGTATATAATGTAATGGTCATTGACACCTCCAAATAGATAGAGTAGGAAGTGAATTAGAACCGCCAGACGAGACGAGAGGTTATTTATTGTCTACGGTCTACGGGTGACTCATACGTATACCTAATTAATTATTAAAATAAACGCTGTTTTTATTTTCTTACATTATGTTACTTTTTTTCTCTAAACTACACGCTTTGTCCTGAATGTAGCAGGGTATGTAGAGGGAACCTGGGAACCTAGTATTAAGGCTCCCGTCCCCTTTCCGCCGAGTTCTAGGTGCGTTAAGTGGCGGAATTCAACGCCGCGCTTTGCCTGGTTGCCAGGGCGATGAAATGACAATATTAAATATTTAATTCCCATGCGTTGGAATCGAACATACAACAGTCACATTAACCTGCTTCACGACGACCTCGATGATGTAATGTAATAATAGCATTTGTCTTGTAATTATTTATATTTCGTACGTTTCTTTCTATACTCAAATAATGTGAAAAAACCATAATAATTGTTAAATCTTTCATTAAGATACGATAAGGATCGTTTGTTGTCATAATTGAGTTGGTATGTCAAGTATGAAAATACCAACATTCAACAATATAAAGCGCGGCGTTGTTGTTTGTAATGTCTCGGAAATTAGTTGAAAAGTGGTGACCGCAGTGTTTTACTAATAGGTTCCATGTGCCTACCCTGTAACGCGACTGTCGTGGATTCGGGTCCCTTTCGGGGAACTTAATTCCTTTCTATAGCTCTGGTAACAAAATAAAGCGTACGCGGCGTTTTGTTCAACCACTTAACACGCTGTTTTTCGAATATATTGCTTATCCCGCTATATGCATATACAGTGTGAAGCTAAAATATCATTCTTGTATTATCTTGTATTAATACATAGATATGTTGACCAAAATGTAGTCAATACTACATACGACAATCGTCGACATAGTGTCAAATTAGCACACAACCTTGCCACGTGATTGCGCTCGAATTCTGTGTACTTCCCGCTCTGTACGTCACTACTAAGTCGATTAGAACACATTATCAGTTAAAATGTATCACATATTAAGATGAGTGACGCCATTCCCACGTAGGGAAGTTCCTACGTGCTTGTGTCCTTGGTTTGATTAGAAAAAATGTTAGGTTATCATATTAATACTAAACAAAAATGTAATGTAGTAATTACTGTTATTTAAGACGTTTTTGTTATCTACTTCAAATTTTAAAACAAATATCTATTAATAGTTATGATATATTATTCTTTTTATTATAAAATTGCGGCGTTGAGTTCTGCCACTCAACACGCAATGCCTCCAGAATTCGGCAGAAAGTGGGGAACGGAGTGTCTTAACACTAGATTCCCCCATGCTGTGTGCGGGATACAGCGTGAAGCTAATTTAATTTAATTTTTATTATAAAATTCAAGAATATCGTATGAAAGGCAAAATATATATAATTGTATAAAAAAATCATTTTAAATTTCTCCATAGCTATTCATTCAAAATAATAAACTATAAGTTCTTTTTACCTCATACTTGATATGATTGTTCTATATTAAAAAAAACTGAAGGGTTTGTTGTTTAAAGGCAATAATCTCGGAAACGTCTGATAGCTTCGCAGGATCTTCCTTCCACGCGCCACGGAACTGTGGAATGGCCTACCCGCGGCAATGTTTCCAGGTCGATATGACATGGGTACCTTTAAAAAGCGCGTTTACCTCCACCTTAAAGGCAGGCAACGCACCTGAAGCTCCTCTGGTGTTGCACGGGGTCGTGGGCGGCGGCTTACCATCAGATGACCCGAACGCTCGTTTGCCTTGTCCAATTCCATAAAAAAAAAGCTATCGTCGATTATTATATCACGTTAAACGTTTTTTTTTGTTAAACGTTACCTCGACCTCTTAGTATGTGTCGTGTCACATGTGTCATACACAATACTTAATGAAATGTAATGGTGGTCAAATACAAAAACCATTTGATCACAGGATCAGAGCCGCAGGTTAAAGCTGGTCTAATATATTACAAATATCTAGACTAGCTGTATCAAGATCGCTCGTTGTGTACGCGACATGTGTTTACGCGGTGGCCGGTGTTATTCCACGGTGTGGACGTTTGATGAGGACATTCTATTGTTTTGGTTTACGTAACAATTAACTGCTGGTCCCCTTGATTTGATTGGATGATTAAATCTTTAATACGAATTTCTGTTATTCCCGAATGCTAAGCTGGTTGTTTTTCGCGCGTATCTTATATGTATGTATGTATGTAATATTCTTTACTACCTAATATCTCCAGAGCCGCTGAACGGATTTACATAATTAATCTTGGCAGCTCAAGTGTTCTTACATAGGTGACGTTAAAAAAAATCACGGCGGTTGTGAGACGCCATTAGACTAAGTAAAAAAAAATATTATATATTTTTGAATACAACAATATGGGTATAAAATTCAAGAGCTAAATAAATTCTCGTAATTTCAAAAAAGTATATCATGATTATCTTTACCGTAATAATAATAAAAATAATATAATGAGAAAGTTCAATAAAATATAGACTGCTCTTTAACTTTCTGAATCCGGTGGAGACCTGGAAATACATGCCCTAACAATCCTAATGATTCCTAAAAAAGTGAAAAATAGAAGAAATATTAAAAAAAATAAAAACCCCGACTGTATAAAAAAAACAAGCCCAATAGTTTATTAGGATTAACAGTCGGGACCTATAAGTAATTCTTCAATCAATTAAATCTTTACCAGAAAGAAACCCGACATAATTTAAAGACGTCCCGACTCTGAATCCTAATAAACTATGGGGTTTGTTTTTTTTTTAGTTTTATGCAATCTTATATGCAATAAGGGTTTTTGTTTTTTTTTTAATATTTTTTAAAATTTTGATTGCAGTTGTCAGTGTTATTATTTATTTAGGCAATGAGTATATTTGGAAACGAATAAAAAATTGCAGGAATCGAAACTCGAACCATCGACCAAGATGATATTCACCAAACTGTGTGTGATATCGAGAATAACACTTTAATACAGATTTATGTTAGTTTTGTCTAAGTTTTCTATTATTTCCTTCGCATTGCATAGAATTTATATGGTCTTTTTTTTCTAAACATAAAACAATAACGGTATACGTATTGTTGCAATTTAACTATACGACGAATGTATAATTTATCAGGATAAATGTATTATGCACGGTCAATAAAACAAGCTTACATGGGATTAAACTCGTAACCAACTTGTGCTAATAGGGTGTTTTATCAGATAATCCATTTTGCCTCTCGATGATACTATTGACATATATATAGGCTTTCATAGCTACACGTTCTATCAAGTACCACCTAATAATAAGGACACTGCATTCTCCGCATTCCGCCTTAAGTAGAGTATGTGCGTGTTAAATGGCGGAGCTCAACACCGCAATTTAATCTTTATTGCAAATATCAATAAGTTATAAGGAAAATATTATCACATAACTTGATATACCTTTGCGTTAATTAGCTCACGTCAATCTTATCTCTGTAAGTAGATCGTTAAACGTGAGTTTCAAGGCGATGTAGCGAATCATCGGAAACTGTGGCGGGGGTCGATGACCCGCCAGCCAATACTGAGCATTGAGCATTGAGCGAGCTGACCGGTCAAGGTTTTTACAATTGTTTGTACACGTGCAATTGAGAAAGTTCGTAGGTTTTAACTTTTAGTTGGTACTTTTTGTCAGGTTTTGTTTGATGTGTCTAGAATGAATGCTCTTTGAAGATTTCGTTAGTTAGATATATGAAAAGTTGGTGAGATTTTGTTTGGATATCTATAAATTATACTCGTATTTTAAGTTTAAACTTAAAATATTGTTTAATTAAATAGTTTTGTACTCGTAGATTTTGCAAGCATTTTGGAATCGCCCAATAAATATGTCGGTACCGCGCGACCGTGTCGGAAGGCAGTTACGCTGAGAAGAGTCGATAAGAGACCAAAAAGTTGCTATTAGAATATCGATACTAGAATTAATTATTGAGATCGGTTGAGGCGCAGTTCTGTATTAATAGAAGAGTAGGCAGAGATAGCCTAGTGTTAAGAATAAGGCATTGCGTGTTGAGTGACGGAACTGAACGCCGCATTTTGCCTCGTTACTAGAGCGAGGAAAATGAAAATATAAAATATTTAATTTCTTCTAGTGGTAATCGAACCTACAACCTCTTGCGCTTACAGCCCCACGCTTGTGCCCTTATTTTACAACCTAAATATAGATTTATTCATATTATATGTTTTCTACACATATTAACATTTTAAACAAACCGAATGCACTGTTGGCATTTATGCGGACAGAAATAAATTGAGATAGATGGGGCTAGTAGAGAAACTTGGCGATCACCGCCGTGCCGCGACCTTGCGCTGAAACAACGCACTTCTGTTTACAAATCACCATGTAATGATACGGTTCAAACCAATTTTGTATTTGCGTTATTGTAATAAAACTCATTTTTGAGTAAATGTTGTGTTCGTGTAAACCAATCGATTCTAAATCGAATATTAACACTGTCTATTACGATTAATTTGTATTTTATAATACAGCTTCGTTTTTTACGGCATATTAGTGTAGGGAACACTGATATGCCCTAAAAAATGTGAAGTGGTGAAAAGGTGTAGTGTTCGGACACTATCCTCTTTTCCACCTACTTTTTAAGACATTGTGTTTTGAGTGGCTGAACTCAACCCCCAGCGGTTTACCTTATAACCAGAGCTTTTTTTTTTGTATTTTAAATATTATATGCTAAGACCAATTTCCTCCCTATATTATATTATCTGTAAGAAACTGTTAGTGGCAATAAGACCGCTTTGTTATTTTATTTAAAATTTTCTGTATTTTGTTATATTGAGCTTGAGTGCAATAAATTTTTTCTATCTTTATCTATCCTATCTAATTCAAATTGAGAATCGAACCCACAACCGCCAACGCTTACAGCCACACGCTGTGCCGCTGAAACTTGACGACCTTAAAATATTTTTTTTGATATTTACTTGTTGTATTACACTAAGATATAAAAATGTCGTCGATTTATTTAAATGTTGATTTATAGTTTATCGAGATAATTGTTATTATACTTTTTACGGTTTTTTTTATTGCTTTATTTGTTTATAAAATTCAGCTCGAAGGACCTAATATATCGAAGGACTTAATAGATCTCATTTTCTTCTTTTACAAACATAACATAACAATTAAAGGTTTATATTATTGTAATAATCAATTATAAAATAATTTTACCAGAATTCCATTATTACTTTTCTATTATATATATATATATATATATATATATATATATATATATATATATATATATATATATATATATAATGTGCACGTCGAAACTAACTTTAATACTTTGTTTATAACTGTACACATTTATCCAAGTGTAATTGTGTGGGACATGGGTAAGTATTGGTGTCATCGTATTGGTGTCATCGCGTTCAATGCCGACGCAATCGATCTATGCCATCTAAAAACTTAGTGCCCAACTGTCATACCTGAGTACAACACTAATGTGTTTATAATGTTGCCAGTTATTTATGTGTGTAAATTTATTATATTTAATTAAGTTTAAGGTTTATTAGAGGTCAGCTATAGTAATTGTGTTGTTTAAAAGTAAATCTTATATTAGATTAGTTACTTTGTACGTGCGGCTTCGCCCGCTTGATTTTTATGTTAATTACAATCAGTTGTATATGACAAACAACACATTCTAAGTGCTTGCATCGAAACGATCAACATGATATTATATGGCCCATAAATGAACTATGCAAAATAAAAATATTGTTTTAATTTTTATCAGTAGTTTTTGAGATTAGCCTGTTCAACTGAACAAACTTTTCACATTTATGGTGTTTGTGTAGATAAGTTATTCTTGTAAAATGTATTATATTTTTTTTATTATATTCTTTCTTATTTTAATATAATAAATGGAGTTGACTGACTGTTGACATTTTAATGTTACCTACATTTATGTTCAAAAACATATTTACTCCATAAAGTTATTTTTAATTAATTCTTTGTTATTATTTTGTCAATAACATGTGCGATATAACTTTATTGAAAACTTAAAAACAAATACTATACTAGATAATAAATAAAGGAGCTGTCATTTTAATTGGCTTATTCAGTAATGTTATTAATAGCATTATTTACTTAATAACAAACTAAATATATATTTACATAAGTGTAAAAAAAACCTATACATATAGGTACTACAATTTTTATGAATATCTCGAACATTCTATGGGCAATATTTTCAATACAATATTATAAACACGCCATTGTTTATTCAATCTTGTTTTCATTATGGCCGATCGGCGACGTGATCGACATTCATTTTATTCGCATCAATGTTTGAAATAAAGAAGCGTTTTTTAAATGTTTTATGTTGGTCTTATATATAAATGTTATTAATTTATTGATTATTTATTTATTTTTTTTTTTATTAGCTTCACGCTGTATTCCGCACACAGCAGGGTAGGCAGAGGGAACCTAGTGGCAAGACACTCCGTTCCCCACTTTCTGCCGAATTCTGGAGGCATTGCGTGTTGAGTGGCAGAACTCAACGCCGCGCTTAACCTCGACACCAGAGCGAAGAAATGGAAATATAAATTTAAGTAAATATTTCATCTCCTCGAGTGGGAATCGAACCCAGAACCAGTCGGTTTTGCAGTCACACCTCATGCCGCTGCGCCACGACCGGCCTCAATTTGATTATTTAAATGTTATATTTTATTAATTAATTTATTTTTTTCTAAAGGGATTCTATTCCCTCTCGACGAAAATTTATTTATTTATTTATTTTATTTATTTTTACTTTGCAATTGTAAGATTGAGAAATTCTATAATGCTAAACTTGCTATTTTTAAAATGAACATAGATACTGTCTCCAAGGAGTGAAACAAAGTGATATGGGAGTGAAAGTAGGTGACCTGAATGTGAATTGCCTGCTGTACGCAGATGATGCAGTGTTTATTGCATCATCAGAACGCGAGTTGCAGGCATTGGTCACGACTCTGAAAGAAGGGTGTGAATAGAATGGTCTAAGCCTCAATGTGAATAAAACAAAGGTTATGATTTTTTAAAGAGATGAAGAAAGGACAGAATGTAAGATCAGTGTAAATAGTAAGATATTAGAACAAGTGAATGAAGTGGTATACTTGGGAAGTATGTTCAGTAGAGATGGAAGATACGAGATGGATGTGGAAAGGCGGTTTTGCTGCCAACGTAACAAGGTTAACGAAGCCTTAGCTGCATTGATGAGACGGCAAAACGTCAGCACAGCTGCGCGTTTGGCCGTACACAATGCAGTTTTGGTACCGACTCTGTTATACGGCAGCGAAACGTGGGTATTACAGAAGAAGAATGAAAGAAAGATGAATGCTGTGGAGATGCGATCTCTTCGTAGGATATGCGGAGTCAGCTTAGCTGATCGAATCCGCAATGAAGAGGTACACAGAATGGCAGGTACTAGCGAGGATGTCACGGTGAGAATGAAGAAGATCGTGCTTAGCTGGTTTGGGCACGTCGAACGAATGAGTGATGAAAGAATGGCAAAAAAGATTTATGATGGAAAAGTGAGCGGTAAGAGAGGTAGGGGGAGACCTCGGTTGACCTTCGAAAACACAGTATCAAAGATACTGGAGGAAGGTCACGTAAAAAGCGTGAGGACCCCCTGAAGGGCATGTATGAAGAGGTTGATGACATTGGACGAGGCGAAAGAGGTATGTAGAGACCGTAGCGTTTGGCGCTCCGTTCTCTCTGACTACCCCGCAAGGGATAAAGCGTGAAGCTAAGTTAAGTTAACATAGATACATATATATGAAATATATATATATATATATATATATATATATATATATATATATATATATATATATATATATATATATATATAATTCGTCCGCTTCAACTTTACGAATGGTTGTAGATATATTTAGGAAATTGTTTTTGAAAATATCTAACTAATTTAAATGAAAAAAATATAAGTAAACGTAACCATAGTAAAAATATTAATAAAAAAACTAAACAAAACCAGCTACATAATTTTGTTACTTAAATTTATATTTTCATTTCTTCGCTCTGGTGTCGAGGTTAAGCGCGGCGTTGAATTCTGCCACTCAACACACAATGCCTCCAGAATTCGGCAGAAAGTGGGGAACGGAGTGTCTTAACACTAGGTTCCCTCTGCCTACCATGCTTTGTGCGGGATACAGCGTGAAGCTGATTTAATTATTTTTTTATATAGATTTATAAACACAGTGAAACTATTTATGACACATTAAAAAATTTATTACACGTTGATATTGCCCACAAAAGAGTTCGCTATTTTATATGTATGTATGTTCGACCATTACAGTTCAACCACAGTAACGGTTATTGGTCAAATGATTCATTTCTATTATTTACACATCTTCCTTAACAGTGTTGTTAGGTGAGAAAGAAGTACCAAGAATTTAGTACACGTTTTTTAGGTTTTAATAAATAGTGAATAAGAATTTTTTAGGCCCTCGTGACGTGTTTATGGGTTTGATTCCCTCTCGGAGAATGAAATATAGGATATTTTTATTTACTTGCTCTGGAAACAAGGCAACACGCGACGTTGAGTTCTGCCACTGAACACGCAATGTCTCAACAATTCGGCGGAAAGTGGGAAACGGAAGTGTCTTAATGGGAACGGAATGTCGTAAGACTAGGTTCCCTCTGTCTATGCTCTGCTATATGCAGGATGCAGCGTAAAGTTTAAAACTCATGTAAATAGATATTTACAAGGTGTGTAGCTAACACGCCTAGGTCTAGGTTGTTGGCATTAGTACCGTTCATTCACGTCCGCGCCGTTAATTAAATTTGCACTAATCGTGCTTACTAAGTAATTAGCTGCGCTAAGTACTTTAGTGTTTTCTAAAGACTAAATTGGATAGAGGACGGATTATGGATATTCCTTACAATGTCTCTAATTGAACGTAGTTATTGAGTCGAGTCTCAATGTTCAATATGAGAAGCAGATGTTTAATGATGCTCAAGGTTTATAATGAGGTTTATATAGGTATATTATCTTTTGTAATACAAAAGTAGTATGGTGATGTGAAGAACACTGTAATTCGTAAAATGTATTTCATTTGTAGATATACTAATACTGTAGAGGTCGGAGCATTGCGTGGGACTTGCAACCGCAAGTGTAGGTTCAGGGGCCTCTTTACAATGCATTAGCACCCGCCTCCACTACTCCAGCCCAATGTAACAAATTACGTCAAAGAAAATAAATACCACCTTTTATACATTAATTTAAAAACAAGCCATCTTACAGATAAGTAAGAGACAGCTCATATTATTATCGATAAATTTAGCAAAGTACAACATATGGTTTACATGGTGCTCTTCTATTATTATTGCTATTTAATAATAGAAATAACCTAATAGTTGGTATATAATAATGTTTAACTAAAAAAATCAAACCGAAATCGGTTGGCGTAATGTTATTCGTCCATTTGTCGCGCACATACTTAAGGTAAATTTAGGACTTATGTGATTTTCATGGAAAATATTGTCAGACATGGACCAATTCAAAATGGATAAAGCTATCTTTTAAATAAAAAAAAAGAATCATCACAATCGATTCACCCAGTCAAAACTTCTAAGGTAACAAACATAAAAAAAGAAATACAATCAAATTGATAATCTCTTTCTTTTACAAAAGTCGGTTTAAAAATATAAATTGTTAAAGTATTTTTCTAAATCTTATAATATTATGTTATATATTGTTTACAGCTTAGATTCATTGATCAAACGTATTTTCTTTCTTGTCTACTAATCATAAAGTATTCCAAATGTAGGTAGCTGACTAGCTGATACCGAATTATTATTGTAAATATGTAATGTTTGTTAGCGAAATTCGATATCACGAGTCTGTTAATTCACAGTTTGATAGTAATTTGTACTTTGTGCGCCGGAACTAAGTCAATTATATTAAGCATATTTATTATTTAGTAATAAATGGTTATTTTTTTTAGACATAAGCTACAGTTACAGATGCTCTTTACTAGCACGAAAGCGTGCAATTATTAAGCAATTACTCATAGTAGCAAGCGTGTGTGTCAAACCATTATTAATAAACTATGAGCATGCTAATTTCGAGCTTGCTCGAAAATCGACAGCCGTTCAAGTTTTACGCATGTTATGCACATCTCAGACACTGCATGGAGCTGGTTTCCTTGCGACACGATGGGCACCCAACGCATTCTAACACAGAATTTTAAGACATTTCATCTTTATGTACTCATAAAGGAAAGGGAAAAATAATTTTGTATCTAAATCATAAATCACTTTATTATATTTTCAATTCTACACAATCTATTGATTGTAAAAAGTATCACCAGCACAAAGTACGTGTGCTATAATGTTAGCCGCTCGTCTACAGACCGTTTTACGAGTCATTGTATCGGCACAGGCGACAGTTGCTACGCGGCGTCTCCTCGTTGACAACTAACAAAATTATTTTACTCCTTACAAGAGTAACTCGTGTTGAAATTGATATATGTACATAATATGTAATACAGTATTAATATATTTACATTTAATATTTTTATTACGCACTAAGAACAAAAATTGGACGGTGCGTAAGGAGATCTTAAAACTAGGTTCCCTCTACCTACCACTGTTGTATGCGGGATACAGCGTAATAAATAATAATTATATATTTAAAACCTATTTTTTTTACAATAACGGAACAAAAGTCCAGACCTTTGCTGGCTAAGCTAGGTCACCCTAGACCACGTCACGATACGCACCACCTCAAGTAATACTGTCCCATTTTTGATAATCCTACTTCTTACTAATATTATAAATGTAAAATTTTGTAAGGATGGATGTTTTTTTCACTTACACTTGTGATGTGATAACGTTGTTAATATAATATTATCTCTTTTTATTTTTCAACGCTGTAAGCATAATAATAATCAAAAATAAATGTATAATTGTTTCAGATGCTCCAGGAGAAGCGTTTATGCATCCTGGGTGCGGAGCTATCAGAATTGGACATCTTCGAACGCCTGCTGCGTTTCTCCGGTGCTCAGTTACGACTTTTACAGTGTTTTCAGGTATCTATATTGTATATTAATTTTAGAAAACCTTTTGATTTTGTGTTGTACCGGAATTTTGTAACGATATGTTAGTGTTTTTATTGGCTTCACGCTGTATCCTACACATAGCTGAGTAGGCAGAGATAACCTGAGCACATAAGTGTTAAGACACTCCGTACCTAATAAAACAATTGCGTTGCCCACTTTCCACCAATTTCTCTCAACACCGAGTGTTGCCTCATTACTACGATGAATTGAAAATATTTAATTTGCGTCCATTGGGAATCGAAATCATAACTTAACGCGTTTACAGTCGCATGCTTGTACCCCTGCGCCACGACTGACCTCTCATATACAAATTGTTATCATAAAATAATATTGTTGTTTCACTTTTGACATCTGTTCACTAATATTGGTTTAAAGATTTCTGCTGAACGTGCGTGTATAGGTAGGCATTAGGCGTAAGCATTTGATATATGTATACAATAAATCGATTTTAAATGAACCTGTTATTTGTTCTTCGACATAATCTGTGTTTAAGTAGAACGTTGGGATAATTCGGCGACCTTGCCTGTCACCGAACGGCCTTTCTACCGCCGACCTATTGACATTTACATTGTTCATTGTTGAAAAGTGGAATAGAATAGGCACGAAAGTAAGACCTTGTAAACATTATTAAAGTTTTAGGTCATTTTTTTTTGGAGTTTCTGTTAGAAAGTTAGTTATACTAGTTGGAAGTTTGTATTTTGGGAATAAATGTAAATGCGGATAATGATAATGTACTTTGCTACTGTATACAATAATTTATACGAGTTGTAATTTCGCTTTTTGGAACTGCCTATATATGATGGGTGGGGTTTTATTCGACATTGGGTATATCGTGATAGTGAATGAAGCGTGAGAAATGCTTTATCTGAGTTCTTTTTAAAATTAATCTAAAGTAATTTTATAAATTGAGATGAAGAATGAATTAGTTTCATTTTTCTCGCACTCATAACAAGAAAAAGTACGGCGTTGAATTGCGCCACTCAAATCTAATGTTTAAAAAATTGGGCGAAAGTGGGTAACGAATGTTTTAACACGAGGAAAGTTTAGTTAGTGTTAGATTAAGTTAGTAAGTGGCAACTGAAATGAATAACTGGACTGTCTTAAGCAGATATTGTATAAATATAGAAATATATGTATATAATAACATAAGTCTAGTTGTAGGTAATATCTATAGAAAAAAGTATTAAAAGAAATGTAAATATAACAAATGGTACGGACCATAAGTCTGTAGTGTAAGTAAGAATTAAAATTAAAAAAAAAACACGAGGAAACTATGCGGAAGAAGGCGTGAACCTGCTCTAAATATATCTTTATAAACCTCATTTTACATAATTAATTATTAACTTCACGCTGTATCCCGCATTATGCAGGGTAGGCAAATGGAACAGAACATGGAAACGTAGTGTTAAGACAGTCCGTACCCGTTAAAACACTTCCGTTCTGCGTATTCCAAATTCTGGATACAGTGTGTGTTGAGTGGCGGAGATCAACACCGTGATTTGCCTGGTTTTTAATAATTTACCAGAGCTAAGAAATGAAAATATTAAATATTTTATTTTGGAATCGAACACACAACCTGTTGCGTTTAAATTAAAAATTAAGCGTCCCACGCTTATACCCTGGTGGTGGACTGGTGGCCTCACCTGGCCTGATTTTATATAAGGTAAACATTACGTAATGTTCACGATTTTCTATAACAACACAAAACCGAGTCACGTTGAAAATGACGTGGGCTATATTCATTAAGAGACTGCCTATCGAACTCGACGCGACGCTGTTCGTGTCGTAAAGCGTAACCAATTTATATTTCTTATGGTATCTATTCCAATAGAAGTTTGCGTTATATAAAGATTTCTTTGAATTTATGTACTTTATAATTACGAAGTATACAGTTATTTCGATCTTTTTGTCACTCGGGGTCTGGAATTCGGACGGAAAGCGGAGAATTGAGTGTCTTTACACTGCCTGTATATCCTGCTATATGCGGTACGAAGTGTGAACCTACAACTCTTTTCTCACTTTAATTGCTAACATTTTATTATAAAAAATATTTAAAAAGAAAAATAAAGTTCCTCTATTATTTCTCACATGAGTTAATTATACATAGGAAGTTGTTTTATAACAATTGCACTGTTATTAATAAAATTACTATAATATTGTATGTATGTAATTAGCACGCTCGCACTGTTTAGGCGCCTCTGACCTCACACCCAGATAGGCTATATTAAATCTTATTTCAACAGCTTTAAGATGATGGTACACAATGAAGTGGCGCATTGGTTATGGGTTCGATCACCACTCGGGGGAATGAATTATTTTTAATTTGTTGCTCTGGCAAGGCAGAGCGCGGCGTCGATCCGCCACTCAAAATTTCTGCCTCAAATAGGGGGAAAGGGAAGAACGGAGTAAGGGACTTGTCGTTTTTATTACAATATTTTCTTTATCTACTTTACTATATGGAACAGCTACGATCATTCTCAGTTGCTTATGTCCCAAGAAGTATCTTTACTTATCTTCACGCTGTATCCCGCATATAGTAGGGTAGGCAGAGGAAACTTAGTGCTAAGATTCCGTTCCCCACGCACCGCCCAATTTCCTGTGTGTTATATGGCGGAACTCAGCGCTGCGTTTTATCTTGTTACAAGATATTAAAAAAAATATTTTAAATAAATAAATTACTGTAAATACAGAGTAATGTACGAGTATAGTTAACAAACAGTATAAATCCAGTCGCCACGGCTGCTGTAGCTCAATGTCATTTCTATTAAACAGTCAACACGTCAATAATGCGGCCTGATGATGCGTGCACGCAACTGCCAAATGGACAATTCTTGTAAGGATTTCAGAGAAGGCAATTAGAGTTTAACTCGCATTACATTGCTTAATTTTAGCGTATTATACGGTCAATTAGTTAAATGTTAAATTCTATATACATATAATAAAAATGTAAGGGATTTCTGTATATGGAAGTTATATAAGAACACACGTCGATATTTATATAGGTTTGATTTTTTTTTTCAATTATTTATAACATGAAAAATATGCGATTAAAAAGGAGTAGATAATTCCGACTCTTTGTATTATCTCAGGATTGCAAATATGTTATAATGAGGTTTAAAATCATTATTTGTAAAAAATAAAAAAAATCACATATTTCCACTTTGATCGATGTTTCATCACTAATAAATAATTTAGAGTATTCTTATTTGGAATGTGGCTATAGGTATAGATGCTAAATCACATAAAGATTATAATAAAAAACAAAATAATAAAATCCGATGATGGGCACTCATTAAAAGGTAAATTTTCGACGCGACGTATATATTACAGAACTGTGTGGCGTCCGTCTGTCAGTTGACATAATTATTATATCAAACAACCGCCAACGGTTTCCTAATTGCCTCGCGTCGTCGTCTAGAAAACTTTGAATTAATTACTTGCGGTTTGAACATAATATGATAATATTCTGTGTAAATGTAACAACCGTTATAGTTCATATCTAAAATTGTCAAGATTTAGTCTCTGCACTATAATAATTAATATATTATTATAATATATTCTCATTAGTTTCTATAAATGTGTTTTTTTCGAGTGCACAATTTAATTAAGTAATTTATCGTCAGTATCATTGTACGCAATGTACGGTACATTGTGTACAATAGTTCGGACCAGTCTGATACGATGGTTGTCGGTTCTAGTTTTTACTCGGCTTAGTGCTTATACTAATGAAGTGGACAGGAGAAGATGTCAGGATGTGTAAGAAATAAAAAAGTATTCATGCATTATAACTTATGTTTTATTTTGCCTATATGTAATTTGTTTTTATTAAAAACTCGCAGATGCAATATGTTACATTTGTGAGTATATATATATTTATTTGTTTTAGTTTCACTCTGTATCCCGCACATAGCAGGATAGGTAAAAGGGAATCTAGTGTTAAGACTCTACGTTCTCATTAAGATATTTGCGTTTCTCACTTCCCGCCGAATTGTTGAGGCATTGCGTGTCGAGAGGCGGATCTTAACGCAGTCAGGTAACTCTGATAGCAAAATATCTACTTCCAATGTAAAAATATATTTTTTTGCAATTCATACCATAGTGAGGCCGGTCGTGGCGCAGCGGCACGAGGTGTGACTGCAAAACCGACTGGTTGTGGGTTCGATCCCCACTCGAGGAGATGAAATATTTACTTAAATTTATATTTCCATTTCTTCGCTCTGGTGTCGAGGTTAAGCGCGGCGTTGAGTTCTGCCACTCAACACGCAATGCCTCCAGAATTCGGCACAAAGTGGGGAACGGGGTGTCTTAACACTAGGTTCCCTCTGCCTACCCTGCTGTGTGCGGGATACAGCGTGAAGCTAATTTATTTTCATACCATAGTAGTTTCTGAGATAAGTGCAGAACGCACTACTAAATAATCTGTTTACTTTTATAATATTAGTATAGATGTTTAAGTGGAATATCCGCTAGTGAATCATAGGATGACGCTGGAGTCAGTATAGTAATTAAATGTGAAAAATTAAACAGAGTTCATATGCTATTATAAAATTGTAGATATTACTCATACCATTTGGTTTATAAATATGTATGACGGTTAACTAAACAATAAACTGTGTGAACTAAAAAATCGCTGAACTGAAAAGTAACTGACAAACTTACTGACTCTTTTTTACTTTTTTTTATGGATTAATCAATATAAACGATTCAAGAGTTAATCCTATCAATATTATGCTTTAAAAAAAATCATACATCAAAGCGCAGCGTTGACACCCATCATTCAACGTGCAACAAGTCGAAAATTTGGCGGTTCGTGGGGCTCTGAGTATCTTTATACTATGTTCCCACTGCCTACCCTGCGTGCTATACGCGGTATACAGCGTGTAGCTAAAATAATTAAAAAAATACATGCCAGTAGGCCTGACGGTTCAATCCTACATAATCGACATTTAAGTGATACCAGGCCTAACCTGATTTTTCTTGGTCCTAGATTAGCCAAAATGAAAATCACTTGAGATTTTTAATGAGAATTCAAAGTACTTTTTAGGCAACAATAAAAAAAAAATATATTTTTAATGTAATTGTTAGTAAGTTATTCACGTGTATGTAATATCATATGACCCATACCACGTGGCTGCGCACGCGCTTGCACTCGAGCCAATTGTATTATAGCGCCCGTTGTTACATCATACTGTATCTAGTTCTCAATCAAATGGCAACCCATCAATTATTGGCTGCCAACATCGTTGCTCTTATCATAAGTAAATTTTAAAAATATATTTTGCTAATTTAAAAACGTACATTTCGACTGTGGCCGTGATGGTTATGGATTTGATTCCTACACGGAGGAATTAATTATGTTGATTTCTTACCTCTGGCAAGAAAATAAAGGGTGACGATGAGTTCCGTCACGTAATGTCTGGAAAATTGGGCGTAACGTGGGGAACGCACTAGACTTCCTTCCTGCTATATAAGGAATACGGCGTGAAGCTAAAAATGTAGATGATTTTGTTTTTATTTTTTATGTAAATAAATATTTAATTACAAACTCTCGGTCTCGGTCTTACAAACTCGGTCATTGTGTATATATCTATATATAATAAGACAATTGAAATATTTGTTTATTCGGTAATAAATAGTAACATAAAGTACTAAATTAAAGGCCGTCGTGGCGCAGGGGCACAAGCGTGCGTAAAAAATTCTGAAGTACACGAACGACATTTCATTCGCCACCTTCCGCCGAATTATCGAGACATTGCGTGTTGAGTGGCGGAATCTTACGCTTTTTGCCTTGGTGTCATATCGAAGAAGTGAAACATTCCCAGGAGTGGGGATCGAATTCACAACCATCACGTTACAGTCACACCCTTGTGCCTCTGCACCACGATGGCTTTTTATTGAAAATATTGTTGTTTTTTATTACGTCTGTCAACTAAACCTGCGGAAAAGATATTGCCTAGTTGTAAATACTTTTATTATCTCTAGCATAAAGAATGTTGTAACGTTAAATATTTAATATTTAAGATATCTAATCTTTTCTCTTAAATATTTAATATATACTAGAAATAAAAAGAAATATATATGTAGTATATTTAAAAAAAAATGTTTTCTTAATTAAATAACTCTTTTATTTCATTCAGGCTGATAAAAACTGCGTAGTAAAAGCGGGCGACGTTGCGATTGGGTTTCGCTTCTATTAAATATAATACAAAGACCGATAATCTTATTTCTATTCAAATTTAATTATTTTCTTATAATTCTATTTACATAGTTTATTATCATATCACATATTGAAACAATGTTGTTAATAGACTATCGATAACATGCGTGTCGTATATTGCTGTAAGGCTTCATTCACTGTGTTTACTTTGTAAGAATGCAGTGTAACAAGTAGTTTTTGCTTGAACATTTCTAGTTACTAAGTTACTGACTATAGCAGCATGTGAAATACAATACCTTTTACAGTGCTGTAGAGCTTCATTAGTGTCTGTCTTGTTGCTAAGATGATGATTCGTTACTACATCTTACAAATATCGATTTTTTTATTGAGAATCGAGTTCTAAAGAAACAGAAAGAACGCTTTTTTTCGCATATAACAGGGTATACAGAGGGGACCTGGTGTTACTGTGTTACTCCATTCCTCACGCATCGCCTAAGTTTCGAGACATTCCGTGTCAAGTGGCTTAACTATACGTCGCTTTTTGTCTCGTTACTAGAGCGAGCTAATGAAAATACGTGGTACTCTTGAATGGGAATCGAACCTACGACCGTCGTGCTTACATTTTACAGTTGTATCACTGCTCCACGAGAACCTAGAGAAACATGTTCCTAATTATAAACAATTATAGCTATTAAAATGAAATGGATTAAATATCGATTATTTTTATTTCTTTTTTATTAGTCCTCAATTATCGCTTGTACAATGTTACTAATATGTAGGGACTTACATAGTAGTATAAGTGCTACTCATTATAAAGTAATAAAATGATGATTATGTTTATTAAGTGTGACATTAGTGTCTGAACGAAACGATGCGAATTAGACTCATAAGGAACTAATTATGAATTTTACAATCTAATATTTTGAATAAGATAGCTTATTAATAACTGGCCTTTTACTTTACCTTGGCAACCCTGACCGGAACAAAGGACAGTGGGTTAGACTGAAATGCCTAACGAGATGGTAACTGTTTACCGTACCTTATAGCATTCCTCGTAAAGTGGAGTTAAACCCTAAAAAGTTTTTTTTAAATCCGAATCAGCAGTTACAATTGATTAAGATTCTACTATAAAATACAGAAAAAACCGACTGCTCACTCCTCCATTATTGAAAATAACTTATTTTTATATGTAAATTTATTAATTTAAATGTATTATAATTTACAGGCGGTGATAGAACATGGCTCCAAACTATCAGCAGAGTTGGCCAGCGGATACTTGGCGAGGTGTGACGCCAATACAAAATCTCAAAACTCACTCATACAGCTTGGTTTAAGACTTGGTAAGTGTTACGGTTTTTTTTAATAAATGATTACTAATATCTTTAGTTTTACTAACATTATATAGAGGAGGCCAGTCGTGGCGCAGAGGCGCAAGACGGTTGTGGGTTCGTTTGTACTCAAGGGAATAGATTTCACTCAACACGCAACTCACTGTGCAAGCAAAAGGAATGAGTGTCTTCACTACAGAGAACATCCCCACGAGTGGGCCATGTTCCCACTCTTTATATTTCATTATGTAAGTAAATAAATGTATGCTTTTTATTTATTGTTTCCAGGTGGTTTCCTAAACGAGGCCGGGTGGTACGCGGACGCGCAGCGCGTCTTACTGAGATGCCGAGACCTCTGTCAAGCGCAGCCGCAGACCACGCACTATAAACGACTAACTTTGGAATGCTGTCACAGGTGGGTATTGTAGTACCTGTTTATATATACTTCTATAATACTAATGATTCAAAGTGGAAGAGTTTGTTTATTAGGTTGAGAGCGCTTATCTCACGAACAACTGGTGGGAATTAAAAAAATCTATTTTAAACTCTAATTTTAATTTCGATGTGATGAAAACTATTCAAGTACAATATCTATTAAGTAAAGTAAAACTTTAAATAATCATAATCTAATTCACTGTATAATGTTAATATGGAAAATACTAATATTATCTACTAATCCAATCTAAAAAAAATGTTTCATTGAACCCTCAATTCTTAACTGAACTAAACTATTGGTTTCAAATGAAAAGTCCTGTTCGTATTCAATAGTCAATTTATCGGAGACTATAGCCTTTGTATAGCGAAGGACATAATATGCTATTTTATACATTAATCTTTGATGTATCCCACTGCACTTGCAGTCAGAATTACCTCTAGCAATTTGAATATGTCGTGTGTCATCTTATTTGAATGTGTCGTGTGTCTCTTAGTATCTTCTGTTTAATCGCGGTTGTAGGTAAACGCTACTTTTAAACATAAAATAAAGACGAAAACTCGCATATTTCAGATTACTCAACACACAATCAGCCTACTGCTGTTTCCCAGCTGCAGCTGAGACCTACGCGCTAGCACTGAAATTACTAGGAATAGAAGAGGAGAGCACCAGCAAGTCACCCGGCGATGCTTTCTCAGAGAAATACTGTCTAAACGCCTTGGAGGATGAGGAGATGAAAAAGTTAGTGGTTTTTTTAACCTACTTCTGTAAAAGGAGGGTGGTTTGTCTGTGTTTTTTTTATGTTTGTTACCTCAGATCTTTTGACTGGGTGAACCGATTTTGAAGTTGCTGCTTTCCGTGTAACCCCATTTTAAATTAGTCCATTTCTGACAATATTATCCATGAGATAATCACATAAGTATTAAATTTGCATTATCTATGTGCGCGACAAACGGACGAATAACTCAATTCCACGCCAAGCAATGGGATCTATAGATTTATGATATCGATTCCGATTATGGTTCCATTTCTGGGATCCGACTGAGGTCGGTTTTGTTTTTAATTATAATTATTTTGTTTTGATTACTGCAAGGATTTTGAGAACCGGGAAAATAGTAAAATATTTCACTATTAATTGTTTATACCTATACGCTGCAACTATAGTTACATGACTTAAAACAATTTAATTCATTATAAGTATAACTAACACAATATAATATTTTTTATGACCCTTTTATAAAACACATTCGGATATATATAGGAAACAAAAACAAGTTGTGATTGTTTATTGAAAGTAATTATATTTCCACGTTTCAAAATTACATACAATAAATGTATATGATGCCATTGTTTAGTGGCAAACCGCGATACAATGGCGTATGACCTTCAAAGAAATGGTGATGGCTTCACTCACTACTCGAGGGAATGAATTATTCTCATTTCCTCTCTGTTACAAGAGAAGAAAAAAATATATATTGAGGCCTCAATATTGAAGTAAACTTTTTTAGCTCCACACTCACGGCAGGGTAGGCAGAGGGAATCTGGGAACCTAATGTTAAGGCACTCTTCTTCGATCAAAGTTAATTGATTAAATTTAATATTTTCTATTTATTTCGTTTCACAGATCGTCGTGCTCAGAGGAATGGTGTGGTGCATGGGGTGTCTCCACCCTCCTGGCTCGACTCTGCAAGGAGTTCAGCGCATTGTTCTTCGTCCGCTGCGACTACAGCGCCGCGCACAGGTGGAGCATGAGGGCGCTGTCGCTGCTCACCCCGCACACGCCCGTCAAGTGAGTGTTGTCTCTCTCTGACTTATGTACGTGTTGTATATCTGTCTCTTTCTGATAATGCAGATATTGTATAATAGTCTCTTTCTGTTTTAGCTTCGGACATACCCCAACATATTGATTGAAACCACATTTGGTTTAATTAAAAATTTTAACATAAGAAAAAAAGAAAGATTTTATTTTTAGAAAAATAAAAATAATCATCCCTTTTAAATTTCCAGAATAACAATAGAAGTACTGCGCGCTTGCGGCAAGGCCTGCGTTGTTAAACGTCGTTTCTCGGAAGCCGGGCTACTAGTACGGCAAGGCGTGGCGCTCGCCCGCGCGGCTTTCGGCCCCGCGCACCCAAGATACGCGGCCGCGTTGTTGGATTATGGGTTTTATTTGTTGAACGTGGACTCCATTACCCATTCTGTTGCTGTTTATGAGGTGAGTTAACATTTAAGATAGGCTGAGGGACCGTAGTGCTAATAAGGTCCAGTTTCCACTTTCCACAAAACTTTAAAAACGTGCGTGTTGAGTAGTGAATTTCAACACCGCGTTTGCCTTATTTTCACTCCTTGTCCGAACAATGAAGTGGAAATAATTCTTTCCCACTAGTGGAAATCGAAAACAACTGTCGTTCTTCTATAGTTATACTCAAACGTCTTGAATCGCCGCAACGGTCTTATTTTTCTATGTCCATACAGAATAAAATACAAATTTATCTTACACTAAATCAGAACAGGCTATTAATATTTTATATATAATTTAAGACTTGCACGTCACGTCACCGTGCCGCAGATGATATTTGACGTACATTTGACATATGTTTGACAGGAAGCATTATCGACGCTGCGTCGCGTGTTCGGCCGCAGCAGCCTCCACGTGGCAACGGCGCAAGAGGACCTCGCATACGCGTTATACGTTCTAGAATACTCTTCTGGAAGGTTCTACAAGGCGAGAGATCACGCTGAGCGAGCGATACGCATTATACAGGTGGGTGGGAGTTCGTCGAATAGTAGTTAGTGGCTGTAATGGCGCAACGGTACAGCTTCTGACTGTGAACACCACAGTTTTGGGTTCTATTATCCACAAAGGTGAATAAATTATTTTCTTTTCTTCGCTGTAATAAGAAGATAACCCGCGGCATTGAGTTCCACCACATGCAATGAAATTTGGACGGAAAAATTGCGACAAAATTTTATATGAAATTTTGAACCATGACAATAATGATTAACTATTATGTAATTACATTCTTACCATAAGAGAGAGAACTTAGTGTCTACACAGTTAAAGACTCCATTATTTTCTGTTATCTATTAAAACTAGAATTTAATACCCTAACAACTAAATTTTTATTTAGCAAATTTTATTATAAAAAAAAATGCAAGCATTTTAGATATCTAGATTAATTATATAATATAAATAATTGGACTGTAAAAGAATGTTTCTAAACAACTTTTTATTATAAATTTTAAAGCTAGTAAAAAATTAATATAACCTTCCTTCTATCCTCTATTTTACACTTATACAGTTTCATAGATTGGTTGGAACTTACTGCTACTATTAACGAAAATTTTGATTGTGTTCTCTCTTATGTATTTATTTAATGCAATTAAGAGTATAATCGAGCTTAGTATTAGGCACAAGCGCGCGACTGTAAAAGCGACATGTTGTGGGTTCATTTCCTCGTTCTGGTAACGAGTTTATTGAGTTCCGCCATACAACTCACAATGCTTCCAGAATTCAGCTGAAAGTACGGAACAGGGTGGCCTTGACACTAGGATCCCTCTGCCTGTTCCCATATTATATGCGGAATACGGCGTGCAGTTTAAAAATAAGAGTATATATTAACTTTTATTTTTCAGAACCTTGTACCTCCCGATCATTTGCTATTGGCGTCCGCGAAACGTGTGAAAGCTCTTATATTAGAGGAGATCGCGTTGGACACACCCGCGGGGCAGGACATGAGAGGTAAATTTATTTTAGCTTTATACCTTGCTATAGTCCGGATAAAGTTATCCCGACTATAGCGAGGTAGGCAGAGGGAACCTAATGTTAATATATATCGTTCATAAAGATATCTTCTTACCAAAGCGAAAAAATGAGAATATTAAATATTTCATTCCTCTGTGTGGGAATCAAATGCTCAACCTCCGCGTTAACAGTCATACAATGTGCCACTGAGGCATGACGGCCTCGATTTTTTTTTAGGTTTACAATGTTTTCATCATGGCACGGTTGGCAGAGGGAACTTGGAAACTTAATGTTAAAACTCTGTGTATTACCGTTAAGACAACGATTATCAAGGCATTGCGTATAAGTGGAGGAACTCAACGCAGCCCTGTACTTTTTTAATCAATAAAAATCTCTTGTCCCCAGAACCCAGTCTTCTAGAAGAATCCGAGTCCCTTCACAAAGCAGCTCTAGAGTTGAGTATGATGGCGTTCGGTGAGAAGAATGTACAGACGGCAAAGCATTACGGCAACCTTGGCAGGCTTTATCAGAGCATGCAGAAGTTCCAGGTTCGATTTCTTTTTTTACTTATGAAAAAATTATATTATCTTTAAAATATATATAAAAAATTTAACGCCTTTTGAAATTGTCGAAGAGTGCGGGTTCGAATCCCGCTACATTTTTTTTTTTTGTATTTTCTAAAAAAGTATTTTTCGTGTGTTAGAATATTTAAAAATGTTTGGGTATGTTTTGTTTTCGCTAATAAGTATTCTATATAACTTCTATTTCTCTTCTAACTTCTATAATTATTTATTCTATACTACTTCATTTACCTCTCATTTAAAATACTTACAGTAGAACTGTTATTTATGTAAATTGCCTGTTAAATTAAATAAGTCATGGTACTGTTATAAGATATTTGATTACACATGCTATGTTTTATGTATTTTTATTTTAGTAAAAAAATGTTTATGTTAAAACAGTTTAATTTTCTCGTCCGATCCGTCCGAGAGTGTTATTAATTAAATTTATTTTATTCATTCTTCAACAGGATGCGGAAACGATGCACTTAAAAGCAATAGCAATTAAAGAAGAACTTCTAGGTCCGGAAGACTACGAAGTAGGTCTAAGCGTGGGACACCTGGCGTCGTTGTACAACTACCATATGAACATGCATCGCGCTGCTGAGAAATTGTATTTGCGGTCGATTTCCATTAGTGAGTCTTGAATGTTTTTCATATTATTTTACGTCTATTTTTCTATCTATCTATCTGTATATATTGTTTATTTTCACACTGTTTCCCGCATAGAGTTCATTTCGTAGTAAATAAACATAATTCATTTGTCTGAATGGGGATCAACGTCCCACGACCGTCTTATTTACAATGAGACGCTGTGCGCCACTACCTTATTTTTTTTATTTTTTAATCTATATATTGTATCCGTCTATCTATATACAAGATTATGAAATGGATTCTTTGACATAATCGTCTCTATACAAATTTTAACATGAATAATTCATTTTAATTCATTATTTTTAGTGGTTTTTTTATTATGTACCACAAATTGGAAGACAGTCGTGGCGTGGGAGCACAAGCGTGTGACTGTATATAATAGGTTTTGGGTTCGATCCTACTCGCGCACAAAGCGCGGTTGAGTTCCGCCACTCCATACGCTCTGCATTCAATACTAAGTAACTTTATATCAACAGCTATGTATATCTAAACATATATTGTGTTTATTACAGGTCTAAAGTTGTTCGGCGAGCGCTACTCGGGCCTGGAGTACGACTACCGCGGGCTCGTGCACGTGTTCACGCAGCTCAAGCGCCACGAGCGCGCGCGCCACTACAACGCGCTGCTGCAGCACTGGCACGGTAACACCACCACACCTACGTCATTTTAGCAAAGCTGACATTTTGGCGTTTCTTAGTCTAATATATAGTTAAGACGGTAGGCTTACTAACTTGAAAGTGGGGCCCTTTCACAGGTAGCGTCATTATGGTACCCATGTTGTACGTGTTAGCCTATAATCCTGAAATTGATATGAAACTCACGGTGGCAGAGTCCGGTTTACACTTGACCGATTTTCTTTTACTTGAGTTTGCAATTATTATTTGACTCTTAGTTAAACTTAGACATATACGTGCACTCACAATGTCACAAAAAAATATTTTGCGAGTTGGCCATTTCAGATAGTACATGAAACAATGAGTTCTATGGTATAACTACATATTTTATAAGAACACACACTATAATTTGATTATGTCATTTCAGATCTCAGAGAACAATCAAAAGCGGAACAACAACCGGCCATAGGTGATGAAAAAGTAATTCCTTTAGACCAATTACAGTCAAAATTCTTTAGTACTGCCACAGAGACCCACTGACTGAACACCACGGGATATGAATCCCGGACCCAAGTCAAACTTGTCAATCCCGCGGGAAATTGGAGAAAATACGTGTAACTTACAAAGTTATAAAGATGAAGTGTGGAAGATTAAAGAGAAAAGTGACTAAAAGTGTTTATGAAGTGTCAGTACTTATATATCAGTGACTAAAAGTGTGTTGAATAGTTATATTGTATTGTATTGTGTAATAGTTTAGTGTAAGGCTGTGCATTTGTGGCGTGACAAGTTTGTGTATTTTTTATTAAATATATGAGATTGTATTGTATTGTTTTTAGCAAAATCAATGAATTTAGTTTTTAATTTATAATTGAAGTGTAATTAATATATATAAAAAAATAAATATACATGTTTTTTTTATCTCCCTGAAAAAAATAATAATACAAAATAGTTACGTTTCTTGGTATCGAGTAATATAATCTATTTCATTTTATAATTAATTTTTCGTTTTATATATGCTCAAATGTTGTCACGTCCACTCAGTGTGGGTTCGGTTCCCTGCACGGTTAATACGCACAGTGTTTGTATGAACACGGTAGAATAACTGCCATTAGCTTCGCGCTCACAGCCTTTTTGCTATTAAACTTTAAATAAATAATATAAATATTTATTATTAATGATATAAATATATATTTATTTCAAGACTTTGAACTTCAAATTCATATTTTTATACTTTTTTTTTATTTTACATTGTGTTATTTATTTATTCATAGTCAGAAAAAAATTATACAATATAATTTTAAAATATCTTAGAATTATTAATTGTAACTAGTAGCAATCTTTACGAAGAAATTCCAATTTTGTTTACTTGGATGAATTTAAGGTGTAAAAATATGAATTTAAAACTTAAAATTACGAATTTGAAGTTAAACTGTTAACAAAACAATATTCTTAAATTATTTAATATACACACATATTATATTATATAAACTATACGCTTTGCTGTGCTCTTCTCAAATTATTAACTAACTTTGTATGGGAGTGCGAAGCTTACACCAAATTAAATTTAGATAAATAAATAAATAAAAAGCTTTGTCAAGTCATTTTAAAGTAATTTTTTATATGAAACTAGATATTTAATCATATTATAATCGTAAGTTATAATAATGTAATGTAAATTTGTATTTATTACATATTTTTATTTTTATTATACACACACATATATATATATTGTATTACTTTTGTTTTTTCATTTAATATGAGATTGAAAACAATTTTGTTTTTAAAGTTAATTTGTCTCTTTCTCATCTGTTTCTAAAATATTTTAATTTGGACCATTTATTTTTTTATTATTTTATTTACCTATGAAACGCTTAAGATAAAAGTAAAATATTAATACTTTATTTAATTTTTCTTAGTGCCTTCAAAAACAATTGAGCTTTTGAAATATTTATCTGAAGATTTCTTTTCATATCATTCTGATTCTTATCTTATTAAATAAAGTAACTTATAAAATCTCCATTCTAAAAATCTAGTCTATACTTAAATTTATAGCTGCTTTCACACGAAAAATATCTATCAAAGTGCCTGACTTCTAGAACTTTTGTCTAAAAAAGAGCCAAGACTAATGTGAACTCACTCGGTCTTAACAACATTGTACTACATAATAATAATATAAACATTAAATGTATTATATAAAAGCACTTAGTTTTTGTTATTTAGGGATGTATGCTTAGTGGGATTCCCGTATTATATGATAATTAGATCCCAGCGGATAGAAAATGTTACTTAAAACAATAAAAATTGTATTAAATTTTAACTTTTATATATTGTAATTGATTTGGACGACTATAATCATTAAATAGTTACAGTATTACACCTATTTTAAAAATTGAGGTTACTTTGAGGTTAAATTTGCATTAAAAAATCTCAATATAATTTGTTGTTGGTGTTGAGGGGAGCTCTGACAGTGGAGGTGAGCATTTAGAGGCCTATCAAACCTTCACCTGGATCACAACTCCCAGACACTGATGGTCAGTAGATAGTGACACCATGCAATTGAAAGTAAATTCTTTTCTTCAAATTATATTCTTGTTTAATTTTGTCAAGTAAACAAATATGACCTTCAAAAGCCGTGGGATTCACTTTACAGGCCAACAGGAGTGCGGCTAAGTTTGTGCCTCAATTTATAATGTTTTATCGCACAAAATTATCATTATTATTATTATTATTATTATATATTTATACATAATATGTAAGTAGGTATCTATGAAGACATTGTAAATTACATAATAACGTTTGTAATAATTATGAATGAATTATTTGTTTATAGCCAGTTCTCATAACCTTCGTGAAACGCTGCTTAATTATATGTTTATATTACGCCTTTAGAAGGAAAGTGACCTCAAATGTGACATTATCTAATTGTAACTCTTCAATCGCCACTAAATTACGGCTGTATTAACCCGAAGTTTGCTGTTCAGTTTCACCACGAAACATATTGAATTGAATACAATTTTTTTTTTCAGCTTCGTAGCGCAATAGGTTGAGGGGGCCAATGTGTTAAGATACAAAACTTTACGCCGAATTCTGGAGACATTGCGTGTTGAGTGGCGGAACTCAACCTTGACACCATAGCGCCTCCTCGAGTGGGAATAGAACCCACAACCTGTCGCTTGTACCAGTGCGCCATATTCCCCTTATAATAATTTAAAATTTTCATATTTAAATTTTACCGCGTTGTAGTCTAGTTTTTAATAAAGTTCAGTTAAGTTACAGCAATTTTAACTTGGTCTCTATGATTTAAGGGATTCAATATAGAATATTGTAACAAATAACAAATATGGAAAAGCTATTAAAAAAAATAATTAATAACAGAATGTTTCATTCCTCAATAATAAAAAAATATTTGTAAAAACAAAAACTCCGACTGCATAAAACTAAAAAGAAAATAAACAAGTCCAATAGTTTATTAGGATTAACAGTCGGGACCTCTTTAAATTATGCGAGGTTCCAGGTAAAGATTTTATTGATTGACGAATTACATATATACCTTTTTGAAAGCCTCGTAATAAGCTCTTGAATTTGAGACCCATATTGTGGTATTCGAAACGATTTTTTTTTCACTAAGTCCAATGGCGTCCCACAGCCGCCATGATCTTTTTTATTTAACGTCACTACCTAAGAACACTTGGGCTGCTAATACAAATCTAACGATACCTCAATTATGTAAATCCGTTCAGCGGTTCTGGAGATATGAGGTAATAAAAGAATAATACATACTTACAAGATACGCGCGAAAAACATAACCCTTCCTTAGCAGTCGGGAAAAATCACTTCGTTCTTAATAAAACTAAGTAAATACAATATGTTAAAACAATGGAGACCAGTCGTTGCGCAGAGGCACAGAGTGTGGCTGTAGATTCGATCCCCACTCGAAGAGATAAAATATTTACTTATATTTATATTTTCATTTCTTCGCTCTGGTGTCGAGGCAAAGTTGAGTTCCGCCACACAGGCAAGTCCTTTCAGATAATCGTCAGATTATGAGATTGCACGTCTAGGGCATAAAGATGAACCATATACATAGGTTTATCTTAATCTGACGCGCTTGAGTATTTCAAAGTGACGAAATTCTTTTCGCATATTCTATGGCTGCGAGCTTGCTGTTACATACAAATCGTTAGATTATAAGAGCTTTTTTTAGATTCACTTAACATTCCTTTAGAAAATCTGACGCGCGCAGTCAGTCATATTGATATACTTAAATTTTTAATAATACATAGGAAATGGATGATCTCAATATCTGGCGCGCTCGAGTATGTCCACGCAACATTTCATTTACATTTTTGAAAATCTACAGCCGCTCGCTCACCCTACCGATCAAAAGATATGTAGTATATGACCGTTTTTTCTTGTTATCATCTAAGCTCCGCAACCCAATAGGTCTCTATGACGCTCGTGTAAATCCCGATTTAGCATTATCGGCTCCCGTACTATCAGTGTTTTGGTTTTGGACAGGTGAGCATAATTTGAAAAATGTTTTTTTTTTACATTTGCTAAACAATCCAATGAATTGCTTATTTTAATTACCATTGAAATAATGATTATAATTTTTAGCTTAAATTATTTACAGATAGTAAAAGAATGTTATATTTTATTTTTAGTTTTAATAACTCGTAGCATATACGATTATAGCTAATTTGCTATTGTAGTAGTATATTACAAATATGAATTTAATCTAAATTATTTTAATTTTTCCCAAATTATTAATTATAAGACATTATAGACAATACAAAAGAGCAATGGTCTTATGATAACAAATCATAGGTATTCATATATGATATCATATATAAAATAAAAAATAATTGATTGTAATCATACTTTTTCATGAATTTCTTACTTAAAAACATTTGTTATTTCGACATTTTCATTTAAAGTTGGCTTTAAAGACGGAGTTTACGACGATTTGAAATGCTCTAATGGTATTAGCGTAAGTGCAGCGTATCCTCCTCCTGTATCAATGGCTGTTACGCGCGTAAGGCGTTAATAAATACGTTTTATGACGAACTTTGTTGTTTTATTTATAAGAATGTTTCAAATAAAAAAAATGGTTACTCAACGACAAAAATCACAGTTTTGGATTTTCAGTACTATGCATAAATAAAAATGCCAACAATTACAGAATATGTTGAGTTATTTTGTGAAAAAAGTTAAAAAATATATATTATAATAATGCTTACCTTAAAGATATTTATATCATATATTAACTCTACTATATTGAATTTTGCAGTATACCTATAATAATAAATAAAAGTACCTATTTTTTTACTTGTGTCAATTGAATGGTGATTAGTTTTGATTTTTTTAATTTTTTCTCAATAAAATATTTTTAAAACAAAATATATTTGCAGTAAGTATTACTGCAAAAAACGTGCTATATGACAAATAAAAAATATGCTATATTTATTATATATTTCTAGTTCTTATTGTATAAAAAAGTGAACATTGTTGTACTTCAAGACTGATTTTTGTTAACATCACAGCGGGCGAAGCCTGACTTAGCGAAATCTACTCATACTACAATGGTACAAAATAAAACACAAATTTATACTTATAGTAAAATGAACATTTATTTTCTTTAAAAATTAGACGAATAAATTAAAGCTTAACACACACTGGTGACAACATGAGAAATGGAATGCCTCTAATATATTTTAATTCAATAACAATTTCAAAATTTAATCAGTGTCAACAAACAGTTCGCAAAATAACTTTATCAAGGCACAGTCAAGGCTACAAGTAGTCTAAAAAAAATATAATTAAATATCTATAAAAAAAATTAAAACATTCATTTTTCTTATACAAATTCGAGTATACTCCATTAATGATCAAAAATATATGAGAAACAAATAGGCGTTTTCTAAAACTATATCTTCTAAGCAGGTCCCAGGAGGGCGACGAGGGCCCGTTTGTAGTCGCCTGAAGTCTCGCCCTGCTACACCCGAAGTTATGAAAATTGAACCCGCAACAATCGTCGTAGTGCAAGAGTTCAGCAAAGTGGTACATGCGTAAAGAAACGCGTCGTGATTAGTATTGTGTGATATGTAGAAAAGTTAGTTATTTACTTTTTTTTAATTAAGAGAGACCATGCTAAATAATTTTAATTAAGCTTGAGATTTTACATATTTTTAGTTTAGTCATTAATGATTGACAGATAGAAAGAGGCTGTGGGTCCGAAGTTTAGCTACTTATTTTACTTTAAATAATCATTAATCAGCGTCACGCTGTATCCCGCACACAGCAGGGTAGGCAGAGGGAACCTAGTTTTAAGACACTCCGTTCCCCACTTTCTGCCGAATTCTGGAGGCATTGCGTGTTAAGTGGCAGAACCCAACGCCGCCCTTTGCCTCGACACCAGAGCGAAGAAATGGAAATATAAATTTAAGTAAATATTTCATCTCCTCGAATGGGGATCGAACCCACAACCAGTCCATTTTACAGTCACACTCTGTGCCCCTGCGCTACGACTGGCCTCTACTTTAAATATTCTTTAATATTCTGTTAAAGTCCAAATCTAATGACTGTACCACTGAAATCAATATTTACTGAACATATATATATATATATATATATATATATATATAAATTATGTTAATTAGTATTAAGATAATTAATACATATATTTAAAAAAAACATTTATAATTACAGAAAAAAACAAACATCTCCCTCACCTCCTTATCCAGCCATGAAGATGCAGAGAAAATAGAAAATTAAAACACATTACAACATATAAAATAACACACAGTCACAGATAACTTATAAAAGACGATAAAAATAAATTATAATAAAGTGGAAACTTGTAAAATTTAGAAAGTTTCTTATAATGTGCTTTAATTTGTTAAAATTAAAAGTGCTGGGGTGTTGGCAATACTTAGTTAAAAAATACACAAAATAATAACAAAGAAAGTTAAATAGAGTATCTTGCTTTTCTTTAATTAATTATGTATAATAACAATAATAAATATTGTAAAGTTATATTCTAAAAAAAAATATATACTAAATAACAATGAATAAATAAAAGAAGACAAAGTATTACCAACAATGAAGCCAAGCATAATTCATGATATATACATGTCAATATACAAGATTATGCAAATAAATATTGATAATTATTTAGAGATATTTGTCACTTTTATATAAAGTCACAGGTTCAATTTCAAGAGATGACGAATTCGTTTTGATATTTATATACGAGCATATTAATATTCACTTTGACAATATAGTTAAAAAATATTTTAGCCAGTCAAATGATAGTATTGTGACGTCACAGTTTAGTAAACAAGCGACAAAACATTCCAACAAATACAAAAAAAAAGACGAAAACTAACCGAAATATCACTTTCCAGGGTCTTATCGAACAATCGTTCATACTCCCTCTTTATATTGCCCAGGTCTATCTCCGAGCGGGTCGTAATCACTCTTATCAGCACCTTATCAGCAGTCCCGGCGCCCTGCATAGCATCGCGAAGGCGCTGGGCGAACCATGCCGGCGCGTTCTCCACGCATTCCACTAAAACAATAATTACCTGATCAGTTTTGAAGTCACCGACGGAGAAAAGAGAGTCGGGTCACTATGATACGCCAGGGTGATGGTTAAAGCTGAAAAGTAAATAACCTGAAAGAAAGAGGAACTTACCTTTTTTCGAATTGGCATTCATGACACAGTGTCACTGACTACTTACTGTGACGTGGATGGTAATATGTCAATCTTGATAATGTGTTAACGTGTCACGACGTACGCACACCATTTTTTATGCATATAGAAATAATCAATATTATTATTAAAATAAAATTATTTCTTTGTTATTTACATCAAAAACAACAAATTAAAAAAAACACAAACGTTAGTAGTTAAATCAATTGTAACACATTACGACATTGACAAGTTAACACATCACACATGATATGACATCGAAGTACTCGTCACGGTCAGCATATACTCATGACATGACACCATAACACGCCGTGACGTGACACCACAACATACCCGCACTTCACTTTCCAGTGTTTTATCGTAAAGTCGTTCATATTCCCTCTTGATGGCGCCGAGGTCCAGCTCCGAGCGGCTCACGATAATTCGTATAAGAGTGCGGTCGTCAGTTCCCATCCCTTGCATTGAAGCTCGGAGACGACTCGCGAACCAAGCCGGTGCACTTTCTACACACTCCACTGGAATATTTTTTTTTTTGGACGAAGACAGAAGAAGACATTTTTTTGTATCATTAATTATTGTATCATTATTATTATATGTGTAACACTTAGAATAATAATAAAGACGTTGCAGTACGGTCGACAAGTCGTGACCGCCCAAAAGTTAGCTATAGACGGCAGAGTAGAAGTCATTTTATTTTTTTTCCCACGTTTCATTATTTTCTATCCGAGTGATCAAAACCAAAGTTCTAAAAGTCTAACTTCAGGGCGGCCACGAGTCGTCGACCAAACTGTAGAATTCTGTATCAAATACAGTAATAATAACTTTTAAGACAGAGTATGATTGTGTACGCGGTGGTTGCGGGTTGGATCTCAACGGGGAATGATTAATTATTAATTGTCCTTGTCGAAATATTCGCCATGAGAAACAAATTTTACAGTACGTGTAGCTCTACGTTTGTGTATTAAAGCTGCTCTTATATTGATGATAGATATTTCTATTTATATTTTGTGAAAAGGAACTACTTTTATAAGAAGACAATTATTATACTATAACTCCACTGTTGGGTACAAAACTCAAAACAACTAATGTGTAACATCTTCTATTTTCGTTTTTTTTTTAGCTTTAGCTAAAACAATAGGACTAACGATATACAACTTTAGTCATATAGAAAAAATTATCCACAGCAACAAAAGAAGAACAAACAAACAAAATAAAGAATACTTTCTTTCAATAATACTTGAGAAACAAATAAATATTATGGGGAAACGACCCCTTAAAAGCGACTGGCAAATGTCAATTGGTAGCTTCCTTTCCAGTCTGAGAATGTAATTGTATCAATT
Organism: Heliconius himera; assembly: GCA_021202915.1. NCBI lineage: Eukaryota > Metazoa > Arthropoda > Insecta > Lepidoptera > Nymphalidae > Heliconius > Heliconius himera. The sequence continues at coordinate 10,318 of JAJHJA010001195.1, read as the reverse complement.
GTCGTTGAACTTCACGACGTCGTATCTCTTATATATTGTTTAAAATTTTACTTTTTTCCCCATTCATCTCTCGTATCTTAGTTAGGGGCATATTACTACAAATATAACTCGAAGGAATAATTAAAATATTATTCTCTGGTTAGATTTATATTTAAAAAAAAGTAAGCAAAAAACATAGAACGTATTTAATTATCTATACAAAAAAAAATGGCCCTACTACACCTTTCGACAAAAATTACTTATAGCTTAAAGCTTAATATCGAAAAAAAATATTTATTTTATTTTAAATTATTTTTATTTCTTTCCTGAACAATACAAAGTGCGAGGTAACTTTCGACATTCAATAAGAAAAAAGTATCTTAACACTGTGATATTCCCTCCCATACTAGACAAGCAAATGAAAACATTTAAATAATACATCCCTCAAAGTGAGAATCAACCCACAACCGTCGTGTACCCTGCCGTACAGTCGCACGCCTGCCGTTTGCGGGTATCAATTCAATACTAACCTATGGCAGAGAGCGCGTCCTTGAGCTCTCCGTCAATCTCCGCCTTGATGGCCTGCTCGATAGTCCTCCCCGACAGCTGCTTGTACGCTTCGAACACCAAGCGGAGCTGCTCGAAGCTCTCGTGGGCTAGTATCTGGGGGAAGCCGACAGAAACATAGTAATTTGGTGTATTCAAGTTTTGCATTTCAAGATATTTATATATAAATAGCTTATATGTATGTAGCCTACCTCAATAAATAAACTATGCAACACAAAAAATATTTTTCAATTCGAGCCAATAATTCTTGAGATATTCTTCAGTTTTTTTAACTTCACGCTGTATCCCGCACATAGGAAGTTAGGCAGAGGGAACCTGGTGTATTACCATTCCGTTACCTTCTTTCGTTGCCGAATTCTGGAGGCATTGCGTGTTGAGTGATGGAACTCAATAACGCGCTTCTTGCCTCGTTATATTTAATATTTTCATATTTCGAGGGGGTACTGAGCCCACAATCTGTCACGTTTACAATCACACATTTTGACCCTGCGCCACTACGTGCCTCAAAACTTTATAGCATTCAGATTAATGTAAATCATGAAACTTAAATATAAAAAATATTTTATTATCATACTATAAGCCACATTTACCTTATTGAAAACCTCCTCGTCCGTCCCCCACTTGGCTTCACCCGCGTCGTACAGCTGCTGGGCACATTCCCCTGCCCTTTGAGGGTCCACGCCCGCCTCTTCGTCACGAGCACCCTGTGTTGAACGCTACATGAGACGTGCTATATGTTCTATGTCTCGGATGAAGCACCCAGAGCAGCAGGGTATATAGATAAAGGACATTAGGGACAGTTGGGAACCGTGAACTAGGGTTTCCGAAAAGTTATTATGTATCAATTTATTTTAAAGTGTTTACTTTCACATTAAGGAAAAAATATATACGAGTATATCCATCTTAACGTCGCTAGACTTGATACAGCGTCAATGGACATACAGTTGTCAAGAGACACGATGTGTTAAATATTTTTTTTTTTACTTTACTCCACTTCATTCCCTCGAGTGAGAATCGAACCCACAAGAAAAAAAAAACATAACTCAAAAATAATATAAGAAATAATGACACTTAAACATGAAAAGGTACATAAAGTTCACTTTCTAACGACAACGAAATGAAATGAAAGGAACAAGTGAAAGGAGGGCTCTGTTTGGGCGTCCATCCGAGGCAAAGATTATGCTTAAGCGAAAGTAAGGTTTGTGACAAGCTTTCTATTTCACCATTGTGCTTTAGTACTTAAATTACTTGTTTATTTATGTTATATAATTGTTAGCTTCACGCTGTATCCCATAAATAGCGCAGTATGCAGAAGAAACCAGAGAACCTAGAGTTAAAGACTTGAGTTCTCCATTTTCTACCAAATGTTACATATATATAACATTAACATTTTCATACAAAAAAATATACATTTTTAGAAACTCGTATAGGTTAGAATGTTACTTGTAGATTCAATTTTTAAATCCAGTGTAACATAAATTGAGCCGCTACAGCAAATAATAAAATTCCACTCTAATCTCGACTTTCTCCCTTATACTATTTCCTTATTTATACGAGCATAACAAAATTTTTTAAATACATAAAGTGGGACTCGAACACGTGATAGTCAAACACTTCTAGATTTTTCACACAATTTCACTTGTTATAAAAACTTTCAAAATCAACTTAATATATCAAATTCAAAAAGACATGACGTATAACATGACATACAACTAAATGAATATTAATTATTAAATAATCATTTAATATTTATTCATAATAATAATCAGCTTCACTTCAGTAGGCTGAGGGAAGCTAGTGTTAAGACACTCTGTTTCCCACCTTCCGCCGAATTCTGGAGACATTGCGTGTTGAGTGGCGGAAATCAACGCAGCGCTTTGCCTTGACACCATAACGAAGAAATGGAAATATAAATTTAAATAAATATTTCATTTCCTCGAGTGGGTATCGCACATACAACTATTTGCGTTTACAGTCAAACTTTGTGCCGCTTTGCCACGACTGGCCTTATATTTATTCAAGTGGTTTGAAATTGAAATTAATGAATATTAATAAAAGCTATTAATAATTGTTAGCTGAGAAAATCAACGCACAAGCTGTCGTTATTGTTATTACATTAGTCAATATATGTACGTTACCCATACTTTGTTGTAACTGACAATATTTCAGAAAAAAAGATTTCCCTGAGTGGAATTTGAACCCACATGCTACATATCAAATACATGACATAAGTACATTTAAGTAAAACATATAAAAACAGACAAACACAAAAAATATACATATAAAAAACTCATTATCACAACATACAAAAACTTTCTGCCTTTATTATTAATATAATAAATTAATAATAAAAAATTAAAAATCTTATAATAGTATAATATAAGTTACAATAACTTACAGTAACAATGAGTGTCAGAAGCCGGCGGAAGTCACCGGAAGTTTCGGAACACATGTGCTCAGCGAGAGGACGACTGTATACTGTATTTAAAAAAATTATATTTAAATAATTTTCAAGTGTTAAATGGTCGATCTCAACACCACGCTTTACGAATAATTAAAATAATTTGTTCTCTCGATTGGGAATAAATCCATAATCGTTGCTATTCAGAGACTGTGCCACGACGACCTTGCTATATTGTTTTTTAGCTACATGCATAACACAGTAAGTAGATAATTTTTTTTTTTAATTTTAATATATGACAGTGTACAGACTCTCGGTCCATACCTTTTTCCCTTAATTATTATTTTATTTGCTTATCATCAATATTAATAATATTACTATTAATATACATATAAAGAGTTAATACTTATCATATGAAAATATAATCTATTTTTAAATTAATTTTGAATTGTTACTTAGAGTAATGTTAGTATAGAATAGTATCACTAATATTACTTAGTATCAACAGTTTTCGCTGGCTTTAATCTAACATATTTTTTAGCTTCATACTGTATCTCAAATATAGATAAGACACTTCATTCCCATTAAGAGAATTTTGTTCCACACTTTCATACATATTGCGTGTTGAGTTGTGGCACCCAATGCCACACTGCCTATTTATTAGAACAAGGGAAGGAAAATATTAAATATTTCATTCTCCTGATTGGAAGACGAAATCAACAAACCTTAAAAGAAAAATAATCTAAGCAAAATCACTTACATCTCTCATAATTCTCAACAATCTCTGCTATCTCCGGCTTGGTGCGAGTGCACAGTATCTCCACGAGGACCTCCTCATCGGTGCCCATGCCCTCCATACAGTGGTTCAACTCTTTGCATAGGTACTCTGCTGGTGGTAGCATCAGTGCTACTATCACATCTTCAAAATGACCACCAAGCTCAGATTTTAGATCTTCTATTATGTTCTGTTTGTGGGAATTTAATAATATAATTTAATTGTTTTATATTGTATAAATATTTTTTTTATAAGTAAGATTACAATTAGTAGATATTCTATAAAATTTTCATCACCATTTGATAAAAATTTTATTAATAAAATTATTTTGTAAAAAATGTTATTGCTAATTTTAATTTATAGCTTATGTTGTTTCTAGCTTGTATGAAACAATAAAATTGTTAATCTCTAAAAAGATATTGTCTGAAACATCATACACTTGATAGTTGTAGGTTCAATTTTCTCTTAATTTTTTTTTAATAAATTAAATCATCAGTAAAAAGATATTAATCAAAATAACAAAATTACTGGAAAAAATAATAAAAAAATTCCTTAAAAACTGGGTCTATTATAGCCTTTAACTAGTAGAGTAGTAATACAAACAATTCTATATAGACCCACACCATTGTTTATAGATGTTATGTAACAATTTGCACCATTATTAATGCTAGTACAATGTTGACCTTGATATGATAAATTACAGACATGTTGCCTTAACATTGTTATAAATGTAAAATATTGTATAGACATATTCTATTTTTAATCTCTAATAATCTGTTGCATGTCACACAATTCACACAAAAAAATCTTCTTTTTACCTCTTCTTCAAGATATTGTCAATACATATATTTCCTCTATATACATATATAGGGTGCAGTCATTTGTATGTCCCAGTAGGGATTGATCCCACAACCCACATAGCGAGGTAGGCAGAAGGAACCTTTTAACACTAGGTCCCCTCTCCCCATCATGAAGCTAACATTCTTTAACATAATTACTTACTTTTATTCATAATGATTGTTGTTTTGAAAATTATTATATGGTATCTGTATGCACTATACTTTTTTAATAATAATTATGAAGGATAAAACTAGAACTGGATATTTTTTACATACCCTGCCATACTCATGAGTGAATGCCTGAGAAATAGCTTGACGCTGGGCATTAGACCGTGTAGTCAATATATCAATAATAGCCTGCTCATCAGTTCCAAAGCCTTTCATTGCTGCTCTAAGGGTAGCTGCATCTTCTGCTGCATTGAAGTTGGTGACACCATATACAGTGGGCTCACGCTAGAAATATTTAACCATGTTTTATTTATTTTGTCTTTTATAGCTTGATTCTGAATCGAATCCGAATTTGAATATGTAGCAAGGTTGGCAGAGAGAACTTAGTGGTATGACACCTCGTTCCCTCTGTACCATCCTATTTTCCATAGTGTATTAAAGAAATTCTTAAATCTTACTGTAATTGTGCCAGTTATTATGTCAACTACTTAACTAAAATACATATGACGCTTTCACTGATTCATAATTGAAGTATATTACAATGATGATTCATATATAATTTATATGCCAATAAGTTTAATATAGTTGAATAGTATACAACAAAAAAGAAATAGGTCAAGGCAATTTCCCGCCCTAAGCTCAATTACACCCTGATGTCATTAGGGCCCGCCCTAAAACCTTTTAGTAAACACTATCTACTTATAAAATTAAATGTTTTATCTACTTACGTGGGGGGACATTTTATAAATGTGCAACGTAAAACTGAATAATTCAGATAATGTATCTAACAATAATTGTAATGAGATGTTATTTTTATACGAAATTTATATTTTTCCCACGAAAACACGAATATCTGGTATTACTGCTGCCACGAAAAACACCGACTGACATTTCCCACCCTAATTTCTAATAAGAAATTCAGAATGCCGAATTGATGACGTAATTGACATTTTAAATGTAATGTTGCCATAGAAATCTTTTTTTTTTCAAATTAATGACACTACGAAACCACGGGTCTTCCGTGATTCTTGTTAGGGTTTCGTGCATTTTTGATGATAAATTATTGAGATTCGACTATTTATACAATATAACGTAGGTTAACAATTGATTTTATAAATATAATAATAAAAACGCAAATTTTTATTATATTTAATTTATATTTATTTGAGGCCTGGTTGTGTGTTCGATCCCCACTTGAGGAGATGATATATTTACTTAAATTTATATTTCCATTTCTTCGCTCTGGTATCGAGTCAAAGCGCGGCGTTGAGTTCCGCCACTCAACACGCAATGCCTCCAGAATTCGGCAGAAAGTGGGGAATGGAGTGTCTCAATACTGGGTTCTCTCTGCCTAACCTGCTGTGTGCGAGATACAGCGTGAAGCTGATTTAATTCAAATTAAAAACAATATTTTTGTAAATGTTAAAAAAGGCAAAATAAACTTAAAATATTATATTAATTAGATACTTAAAAAGGAACTTAACAATTCTGAGTCTAAATAATAAGAACATTAATAGTCTTGATAATATTTATTAAAATTATAAACCACATTCTTATTTCTTATACAACAATTAAGTACTATGTTTAAAACATATAATGTTCTAATAAAGAAAAATATTTAATTATAAATCTAATATTCATTAGTTCAATAACTAGCAACATACTAATGGGACATTTATCTACTATTCAAGACTTACAATAAAAATGTTACTTATTTAAACTTCAGATGCGTCACGTGTTCAAATAAAAGAGAGTTTTGAGTTTTTCAAATAATTTAATATATTAAGTCATTGTTTTTTTATAGATTCTTGTCTAGCAAACTTATTTTATTGGTTAAGGTCAAGGTCAAGAGGCTAACAATATATAACAATAAAAAAAACTAGGTGCAGACAAGAAATTCATAAATAAAAAATGTACTGTATTTATCAATAATTAAGTTGTTAATCTTTTCATATAAAAAAAATTGAAATCTACCAATCGATAACATTACCTTGACCAGATATAACATTACCTTGTGTATATCATATCATGCTGGTTGTAAATTCAAATTAAATTGACCATTAATGTACAATAAAGAGGCTAATTGTTATAATTAATTCCCTAAAATTATTCTGCAACAAAATGCATTTATACAACAAATACATTATATTTATACAATAAATAATACACAAATACGAACTGAATAAAATAAGGTATTTACTCCCAAACGACTACCCTGTAGTCTCTTTCCACGCTGTCTACATAGAAGCCATTTATATATGGACTTGGAAGAACTTCGTTTAGCTGAAAGAAATTATTATTTATGTTAATTATACATATGTGTAGATAACACCAAAAATAGACTGTAAATATATACAGTATAGTAGCTAATACGAAAATAAACTATAACATTTTTTAATAGTCTACGAAAATTCATGAACACACCAAAAACTTGGACAGCAGGCAATATTCTTATATTATTGATAATTTTTGTTTCATAAGACATAGAATAAATATAATTAAACAATAATAAAAACTATAAATAGAAACTGTATATAGTAGTTATAACGAAAATAAACATACGACTTTATGTCGTTTTTATTTCAAATAAAATAGAAAAGATAAACATGATCAGCATGCATTATAACTAAATAATTTATATATTACAAGACTTTGAATCAAAATAATTAAATAGAATACATATGTATATAACAAAATAACGAGAAAAATAAAACAAAATATATGTATCACAGATCTTTAATATATGCAAATTATTATTGACACATTTCATAAACAGAATACATTTTTTATCTATAAACGTCAAATTATTATTTTTATATAAATTTTAACTGAATTGGACCATATCATTAAAATTGAATTAAAACAGTATAATATCTAGTTAATATCTACAATTATAAAAACAATAAATAAATAAAGTTCCTTAAATTTTACGTTTATCCATAAAATAATGCTAATGTAACTAAATATTAATAAAATTGTTATCAATGAATCCATTTTTTTATATTTTTGTCGATAGTATAGCAAGTAAATATGGAAGTTATACATTTGAATCCTGCATGAGGCAATGTTTGCAAATTGACACCCATTATTACACTAAATTACTTACAGCCCGCGAGGTCTAAGCTGAGCTTCGTATTTGTGAGTGTTCATATACAGTGTGACACTTCACTAGCTTGCCCTAAACTAGTTTATACTGCTTTTTGCCAACCGACCTGGCCTACACCTCTTGTGCTGATGGCAGCGTCACGCATTTTATTTTTGAGTTTTATTTATAACAAGTGAAAGATAAAGTTGCCATTATCATTGTACAAGAATGGAATAATGTTTGTGAGCAAGCAGTAAAAAAAATAGCGAATGTGACGCTGTTCTTGACGACTTAAAGGAAAGATTAATTATTAACTCAATCAACCAACAGACAAGAGTAACAATTATGAGGATGCTATATGGATGTCTGACTCTACTTTTGTAATTACTTACGCTAATGCAACTAGCTCAGCTTAAGCCTCACAAACTCTAAATATTTACCATTTCAAGATGGTGATTAATTAATAATAGATTCTGATAGTATCATACATTTTTAAAAATGTCACAATGGTATTTCTTCAAGATTTACTTATTGTTATAATGTTTTAACGTTGTATTATAAACTTTCTTAGGCTTATCAAAACTAAGAATTTAGAGTACAATGTTATAAATCTAAAGAATTTGTTTGGCTGAAGTTACTGATCTTCATTCTTCCTCTGTGAAAGCATAAGTGCTGTATTGTGTGCAATATATATGTCACTACATATATATTTAAAATTGTATGATGCCAACTAATTAGTATTAAGAGACCACCACATTTTGAAAGGTAATAAATACTTAATATTACTGTAATAATGGATTCAAATCTATTTATAACATAAACACATAGTTAAAAATTGTCTTACTTAAAAAATATATTTTTTGTAACAAATATACACATACATATCACACAAGAAACTAGTGTTGTCTACTTAAATTAATTAGTAAATATACACTTTTCTAAATATTTTATGTCCTTGCACAAAAAAATTAAATCATGACATTTGTAAATGAAAATGAAACACAAATACACAAAAATGGGAGCCAAAAAATACATTAAATGGACATAAATAATAAATTCTAATTCGATTGGTTAGACAAAACGAAATATGGCCGCGCCCTCTGCCAATGGCGCCTCCTCATGCAGGATGACAGGGTCTATAATAAAAATATAATATACCTAATTTAATATATTTCTCTGGTATATTGTTCATTTTTTTTTATAAGCTGTTCTTGTTATTAATGTGGTAGTATTTGGATGTAAAGTATTTTGTAAGTTTTTATTATTAATATGTAAATAGAAAATTTCTATTACATGTATATATGATTTTTATTTTTAAATTTTAATCTGTATATTTTAGTGTCTTCCCTGTCATGCAACATGTGATATTTTAAGAATATAGTAAAATGTTAGACACAAAAAGAATTATAAAAATACTAAAATTTTAAATATTTTTAAAGGAATTAATTAAACCTGCATCTTCTTCTTCTTCCTGGCAATTATCCCAGCTATTTGCCAGGGTCTGCCTTCCTGCTCAATCTACTCCACTTTGCACGGTCTTTAGCGTCCTGGGTGGTTAGACCATTGGCTCTCATATCCTGCATCACGACATCCAACCAGCGCTTCCTTGGGCGTCCGAGAGGTCTCACTCCAGGGACTGACATAGTAAGGCACTTGCATCCGACGTAGTTCCTAGGCCGGCGCGTAACGTGACCAAACCATCTCAGGCGACGCTCTTGGAGCTTATCCGCTACGTCACGGACTCCAAGACTACCTCGAATGAATGTGTTGCGTATGCGGTCAGACCGCGTTACGCCGCACATCCACCTCAGCATCTTCATTTCCGTGACGTGAAGCTCCTGAGTGTGCCGAGATAGTACTGGCCAACATTCGCTGCCGTATAAAAGAACCGGTCGGATGATGCTCTTGTATATCAGACCCTTGAGTTTGGGCGGTATCCTGCGATCGCAGACCACACCAGTGACCTCCCGCCATTTGGCCCAAGCAGCGCTTATCCGGCTATAGACATCGTGATCGATGCCTCCAGACTCGTGCATGACGGATCCTAGGTACCTGAACTTTTCCGACTTAACGGCTGGTTCAGGACCTATAAAGATAGTGCTCGAGTCCGGGCTCCCGCAGGCCATGTACTCGGTCTTCGACACATTTAGTTTAAGACCACCGTTCTCAAGCGTACCCTTCCACAGGTTCACTTTACGCTCCAGCGTCAGTCGGTTCTCGTCAATGAGTGCTATATCATCGGCATACATCATCAGCCATGGAGGCTGGTCTTGGATGTAAGCCGAGACAGTATCGAGCACCACATTGAATAAGAACGGACTAAGAGCCGAGCCCTGGTGAACCCCTACTGTAATCTGGAAGGGTTTAGTGTCGCCAACAGCAGTCCTAACCATAGAAGCGGAATCGTGGTACATGTCCCTGATAATGTCAATATAGGCCTCAGGGATCCCTTTGGATCGCAATGCCCACCAGATGCACTGACGAGGCACACAGTCAAAGGCCTT